>QKQZ01054963.1:0-66245 GCA_003595255.1 Solenopsis fugax | reverse complement strand
GAGAGAGAGAGAGAGAGAGAGATTGAAGGTAGGGATAGAACATAGAACGGATGTGACAAAACCACTGCGGGGCGCTTGCAAACTAGTCATAAACGTGGTGAGCCAGTGGCCATTACGAGACAAATGTTCGTCGTGGGAGAAGTGAGTTACCGGCATTACCGCGAACACTGCGGCGTTTACTTTGGGCTCTAAAACATTTTGCGCCTAACGGCCTCCAACTCCCCGCTATTATGAATATAAATCTACTCCGTCGCGGCTTTCTACCCGCGTAAACTCCCCCGTCCTCTTCGGTATCCGACAATTACACCAACCATGCGTTATGCGCGGCTACGAGAATAAGTGCATAACGTGCGTCGGAGCACTACTCGCTTCTACCTGTGAGGACCTTGATGAAAAAAAAAAAATAAAGCAGTATCGGATAAAGAATGACGTAATTTTTAATCGTATTTTATTCAATTTCATCTAATCGCAGTTGGAAGAAAGGATCTGTTACTTTGGACTATATTTCTTGTCTTGAGATTGGTTCAAGATGTAGAAAACAACGAATTCTCGTAAAATAATTTTTTTTAAGACTAACGCTGCAACCGATCTCGGAATAGAAAGAAATATTTTTGCTTGAAAAACAATAAACAGAAACTGAAAAAATTAATATTACCGATCATATGGTATCACGTGTTACACGTGTTACGTATGAATTTAAATGAACGATAAATTAAAATAAAATCAAGCGCATTTGCAATTGAAAACGAAATAGAATATTCAGACACAAATGATAAAAAAACATTTTTAATGCTTCTGTGAACGTCAATATTTTATTTTAGTTAAAAATGTAAAGAATTAATTACAATTTTGTTTTTGCATTATAATCAATACCGCATATGTAGACAAAGAGATAAAGAAATAATTATCTTTTGAGTTCTTTATTAAAGATAAAGAAATTGACCGTTGAAAATAAAGCGAATGCAAGGTGAATTATATTATCTTTAATATGACACTGGACACTTTTTATGACTTTTATTGGGAACAAAAGCTATAAAAAAGATCATCATAAAATTTTGATATCTTTGTTTGCGATTTTATTTGTTCTGTGCATTATTTGAATGGATATTTATCAGTTTTCAATAAAGATTACAAAAACTCGTAAAGTTAGTAGATACATCTTTATATTTGCTTTAGCGAGTGGAAAAAGGAAAAGCATGAGAAATCGCTGAAAAGCGCACCTATCGCGTCACTCACACGTCGATTACTTGTAGTACCTCCATATCTCTGCGCTTTATATCGGTCACGACGTGACGAAGTGGTGCTTACTTTGCCTTCCTGAACGGCCATCCGTCCGGCACGCTCCGTTGCGATCTGTTTGGCGTTGAAATGCTCCGCTGTTCCTGCTGGGAAGTGCACTTGTCGTCCGCCTGCATGTTGCCCGTGCCGGTTACCTCCTAACGATTTCGCTATTTTAGTTTACGCGCGTTTACTGCCGTTTGCTCTCACCTGCACGTCAAAAGACACGTCTCACGCGTCTGAATTTATCTTATCGACGTGCCCGGTCGAGAAAAGCCCGATAAAAGCAGCACTCACTGATAATATTCAACGATAATCTACGGCACGTCCGTGCCTATCACGGGCAGTTGAACGGTTGTCTATCGCTACACATCGCATGCTATACAGATTTCGGATATTTCTTGACATTTTTGTTGCATTTGGATACTTCCAGTCGCGAATGAATAATTTTAAGTAAAAGAAGTGTCGATGAGCTACGAATTAGGCAATCGGTACGCATTTAGCAACTCTCCCTTACAGCGAATGGCATCTATTACCGAGATGGAAATTGGAATTGCTTGTTTAGGCAAACTAATCTGATATGAAATGTTAATGTTCACCGATGTGCCGTAGGCGGACAAAAGAAATAGAATTTCCCATTAACTTTATTACATTTCTTTTGATGATTGCGCATTCATATGAAAGAATATTTCGTATTATCATCATTATGTGTCATCTTAATTCCGAATTTTGTTACATTATGCGATATTTCTTAATTATATTTTCTTTTCCACCGATAATAATCGTTAATGGTATCATAAATGAGCAGTTTCTGTGTTGAAAAATTAAATGTTTTAAGGAAGAAAGTGTCTTGGTTGATAATTTTTTCTCTCTTTAATCGCGCATCTAATTTAAAATAAAACTTCGAATTTTCATTCTTCTTGTCCACTATCAACAACCGAGTCATCTCTCTTCTTTTGCAATTTTATATTAAGGATACCGAAGTTTGTGATATGTTTGGTCGGCATACGTAGCTTCTCGCTATTATAAACTGCATTTCGGAGCTTTAGGCGTTCTATTTTACCGCCACTTAGCAGCTTGGACCATGGCCTCTGCTGCCTAAGGGGCCGCATGGCTCCTTAATTAATCCATAACGATATTTGAATGGATAATTCATGGCTTACTGTTAGTATGATAATGACGAGTATATTAATTATGGATGTCGTGCGAAAGAAAACACTTCCCACCAGTATTGTAATGCCAGGTCGTCGAGTTCTGAAGTACACTCGAACGAATCAATCGATTCCCTTTGGGGTAAAGGAATACCCAAACGACCAATCGTATAATAAAAAAATTGTCGGATATCAGCGGTTTATGCTAAAGCGCCTCCTTCGAACGTTGCCGTAGGTACGAGTTTGTTTCAGACACTACTTTACGTGTTATACTGATAGAATTCTTAAACTCGATTCAATCCTTTTAGTTCAGGAATTTTTTGAGAAATAGGGCTTATAGATTGTCTAATTATCTTTACAGATTTGAAGGATCGCTGAATATAAAAATAAAGTCAAAATTTAATAAAAATTCAAAATGGCGATCTAATATGGCTAATCCAAAAAAATAAAATATTAAATTATAATGAAATAGTTTATTACGGGTGTAATTGAGAGTATTTTGTTGTTTATGTGACGTAAATGTAAAAGAATTGTTCATTATGGGCGTTTCTTCCTTACATTTGTATTGATCAATAACATTTCTTCATCACTAGCTATTTTTCCAATCATCGAAAAGCTTGAAAATTACGCGCGTTTATACATTATATATAATCTAAATATTATCAGAAATTTATACTATCGATTACATTTGAATAACTGCCATGCGAAAGTAATACGGCGCATCATGTTGAATCTTTCATGGTCCGAGAACTTTTTTCAAACTACCTACGTAAATGATTTTTTTAATCTTATGATTGCATTTATCGCAACAATTTTTAGTTAAAATTTAGACAATTTTTTTTTAAAACATGCTCTTGACTGGACTGAATAGCTTAATATTTATCAAAGATGATTTTTTAAAGATTTTACTGATACATCATTGTATATACCATTAGACCTGAAAGGGTTGAAGGATCGTTCATTAGTCGGTATTCGTAACAGCGAAAATATAACAACCTAGAAATTGTAATAATTTTCGATAAGAGTCTTAAAAGATAAAGATATTGCTATAATTTTTGTGGAAATAATTGATTGTATAGAAGACGTTATCTTGTAAAACCTACAACTTCCGATATCTTTTTGGTTGGTAATTCTCCTATATCGATTAAAATTCTTATTAAAATATTATTGGCATCGTCGAGTGGACGTTTTGATTAATTTCCGCGGAGAATGAAGAGCGGCGCTTGCAATTTTTATTCGCGAATCGCCAGCGGTAATAGAGCACAGCTGTCGTTTTCATCAAAGCTCGGAACGGACTGAGTCGAGTGAGCCGATGAACGGAAATGTCCATTTGCTCGTTGCAGTGCTTACCCTAGAACGCTGAAAGCGACGTGCGGTTCCTAGACATCGGTGACACACTTCGACCCATATCCTGTTACCCAACGAAAATCGCCAGTCATGACGCATAGAGGAGGTGACGTCCACTTACTTCGGAATTTCTCTTTGCCTCGAAACTTATTGTTCCTCCCTCGATGTTCTTAACGTGTTCTTTCGCGGAAATTGATGTGTGGCAACGCCTTATTTACGTAACCGCGGCCATTATTAACCATACGAGTAAACAGCAAAATTCCGACGTTCCGAGTAAATAATACCACTGCAATTTGCTCCAATTCCAGATGAACTGTTTACGACGGAATGAGTCCTATTAATAGTTGCAAAATACAAATTTAATATCGAGAAAGATATTCTGTTAATGAAATGGTCACTGCGTGTTGGCGGATCTGGATTATTATTCATTTGAATTCAATATACTTTAATAACAAAATATCTCTTTCTCTTAATTACAATATATTTCAATTGCGATTGTACGCGATTGAAATTCACGAGTATTCATAATTTAAGTTTTAGGGAATATGGACGGAGAAATAAAACTCTCTGTACGTTTTATTAATCTTTTTACGGACCGTATGCTAGCAGAATTTTGCGGAAGGGCCATTGATTGAAAAATTCGTAATGAAATGAAGTGCAGACCGCTTTTGGCCTAGTTTTACAAGAGATACAATTGATTGAGAAATATGGTATATTTTTCTTCACTGAAGTAAAAATGTCTCAGATCGCAAATTCGCATTAATCGCAATTCGATTACGCGAAAATACGCAATTAATCTTTGTTATCTTGTTTCCAGACGTACAACATGGACGCCCAAGTTGGCGAATCGTCGGCATGCGCGACGGCACTACTCTGTGGAGTTAAAGCCAATTACGAGACTGTTGGTCTGGATTCATCGGCACGTTTCGAGGACTGTTACTCTAGTTTCGAGGCGCGCGTTCCTTCGCTTATTAATTGGGCCCAGGATCAAGGTGAGTTTTTTTCGATACAATGATATAGCGTGGGATTTAAGTAGCCGCCAAAATAAAAAAGCGAGACGGATTATTTAGAAACCTTTTTATTTTTTTTATTCTGGATATATACACGAAAAGAACAGTTTTGCTGAGTTATCTAAAAATTTAGATAAAAAAAGACAAATTAAAAGTAACATTGTAGAAAATTCAAGCGCGATGAGCAAGGTTCTAAATGTTTAATATTCTAGCAAGCAATTTGAACATTTCGTCCAACACAATTATTTTGATAGCCTAACAGAATTATTTTTAGATTTGTGTTTAAATTTTTAGATTTTAACAAAAATTCTTCCCATTTTTTCCGTATTGATATACAATGCAAATTTCTTGATGATCTTAGAATCAGTAGCATCGATACATCAGAAAACAAAATTCAAACACGTTCGCAAGGCAGCCGATATCAAAATGTCTCAAATAAAAGGAAAGGTAATAAACGTGTCTATATGACATATACATCTATATAACATATACCTCGGCAGATTAATCTTTCTAATCGGATCGTTACTTTGTGCTGAATTTCACGGCGCGGCGTTTATGATCCCGCGATCTCGTCATTATGAGCAAACGTAATTAATCTGCGCATACATCCAATTTACCGAGGACGGGCGTTAAAACGATTAAACTGCCCAAACACGGCACACGATTAAATGCCCACGTATAAATTGAATTCACGCTTGCGCGCCCCGCGCCGCACCGCACACGCGGGGCACATCGTATTCTTGGCGCGGCGCAGCGCAGCGCTTGACCGGAAGCCGATATCTAATTTACGGCTGGCGCTAATTGCACAAGCTAGAACGATTCTACCTAATGGAAGATTTCACGTGCTGTTTATTAAATCGCGCCCGTACATATGAGAATATTCTGTACGTTGTTCCCGAACTTTCGCAGTTTCATGCCTCGCACTTCGAAGCTCGGGTGTTTGTGACTTGGCGTGTCTTACGTTAATTAATATATTTGCGGGAAAAGGGATTAGATAGCTCGAAAAATTTTAAAATTAAATTGTAATTTCGCAGTAGCATATTGACTCGTCAATATATATCTTACATAAATTGTAAGATTTTATTCATTATGATTCGTTCAAATCACAAAAGGTACTAAACATTTAATGTAATAAAAAGATTTGTATAATAATATTACTTTAAATTATTTAATAATATCAATAAAAGAGACCTTAAGCAAAAATAATATTAAAAAAGAATTATTGACTCAAGAGAATCAGTTTTTGTGTGCTATTTATATTATATATTAATAATAAAAGACTTTTTAAATTCCCAATATCTCAACATATGTTTAGCATGACTCATCGTGTTGAGTAAATCTGTAATTTTGCAGGGATTACTCGAGAACGAATAAAAATATTAAGATTATTTTTAATTAAAGAGCATTAAATATTCTATAAAACTAACTGCAATCACATTTTATTTTGTTATTTATTTACATTTTATAATATTAAAGTACTCTGTTTGATTTTATATTCTTTGCCACCATTTTCACTTTTATTATTCGAATTTGTTTTATTCTAGTTTATTATACCATATAATATATGTAATCAAAAATGTGTGAAATAATTTCCAAGTTATTAGAGGGTCAAGTGTACAATGCAGAGTTGGATAAGTTAATAAAAAAGTTTTTTTTTTTCAACTAAATTTTAACTAATTTTAAATTAGTTAAAATTTTAATTTTAATTAATTTAAATTTTTAATTTTAACTTTAAATTAATTAATATAATTTATGTATAGTACAATATTCCCTTTAAAAAAGTGATGATCTCTAAATGATCGAGTTACAGGAACCATCCTGTAGTACAAATAGCCCACAAAAGGATTTCACATTAAATCGATTCCTATTATGCTTATTATAGTAACAAGTCAAAGTTTACCAAGTTTCTCCGTCGTTACACCTTTCTACCTCCCTTGAGACAATCGACAGGAATTTCAGCTATTGTACACAAGGTGTAATTTACGCCCCATTAACAGAAGACAATTTCGAAGCCGCGTAATCAGTCCGTCTATGATGTCAAGGTATTCGAAACGCGCATCGTGGCATAAGGAAATGCATGCGGACGCGTTGTACGTCAAAGGCGAGCACGGTATTCAAAAGGGCCGTCTTGTCAGCGGGCGGCGGCGGTAGAAAATGCAATTAGAGAAAGGCACGGTGTCTCGCGACGATGTTAGCCAGCGCCGTCAAAGGCACCGTTGTTACACGACATTGTCTACCTGCTGGATAAATCGCACGGGCCATAATAGCGTTTTATTACGCCGTAGCTAAAACGGCGCCGTAAAGCTAAATCAAAGCTGTCGACGTGTACATATACACTTCATGTATATATGCAAGTACATATACAGTATACGTACAATAAACATCATTTGCTGGGGTGTCTGTTGCAGAAGTAATTATCGGCGATACCGTTGTAATTGCTTTTACCGCCGAATTGTAAGTTTACGAGTGGGCGTGCTGGCGATGGCGGCGAATTAACGTTATACTCTGCGGCGCTCCTGCGCGATCATTAGTAATCGCTTACGTTCATCTGTTTGCCGATGGCCACGTTACGAAGAAATAGCGAGCGAGCGCGCCGCGGCTTGTAATCCGCTTGTAATTTCTTGCTCGCGCGTGAGGTGGAGCACAGATGTTTGGCGAATTTCTCGCGCACGTTGAATAAATAATAAACATCGCTGAAATGTATATCGCTACGTGGTACATCTGAGCGAAGCATTACAAGTACTCCAGAGACGCGCTAGGTATCCGACGAGCGATCGCCATCTCAGCTTATTTCACCCTCACCTCTCGCAAATAGATACCTTTCCTCTCCGCAAACTCGAGCCCGCGCTATTGACGGGCGAGAAATGGTTAATTGAGGGTACGGGGTTACCTCTCCAATTACGGGGAGGTGTAATGTTGCCGCGTTTCAGCGAGCTCGGGGTTTTTACAGGATCGGGGGGCCAATTAACGAGTTTTCTTCCTTATTGGGGGCGCGTGATATTACGATATATCGCGACAGGATTCACAGGACCCGGCGGCCGTCGTATCGTTTCCGCGCCCGTATCTACGGTAACGAACAGCGGCATTGTGTTTTTGAGCAGTTGACACGTTGCCAGAACCGGCCGGCGCGCGGTGGCCGACCCCGACAATATGTATGCGAATGTACGGGTTACTGACACGCGCGCCACCGCCGTTCTGTATGTACACGCGGGTATGAAAGGACGAGCTTGCTTTGGCGCGATCATTAAGATGAATGGCCCAGCTGATTAATCGCGCGCCGTTTGCCGTTGACACCTCTGGCTTTCCGTGCGGCCGCGCCGCGGCTTTTTGGCCCTCTCGTCGCCGTTGACGGCGGTTTGTCACGTTCTTCAACGCGACGCTGCGAAGTCAGGCACGGCAGTGATGGAAATTCGACAGCGAATGAACAGGAAGAAATGGGGAATTGAAAACAGAGGTGAGAGCGGGAAAACGATGGGATAGTGGAGATAATAAAGGTGATAATTGAGAGAGCGAACGGTACGGTTATCTATCACTCGAGGAATAATCATCGTTCTTCTGCAACACAGCGAGAAATGCGGAATAATAAAAAAAAAAAGCAAACGTTGAAAGAACGAAAAGAAATAGGAAATTAGAATAGATGAGAGAGTATAAGAAATATAAAATTAAAGCATAACTTTGATATATATTTTTCCTCTTTTATATTATTCATTTTGTGATACATATTTATTATACATTCATATATTTATTGTATTAATATTTTTTCTATCAATTTATTAAAGTAGAGATATTTTTGTGTTTATCACGATTGCAATATAATTATTTTATAATTTAGACGTTTGATTATATATTTTTTCTCTTTTAAATGTTCTACTTTTTATCTTATGATATAAAGGAGAGTTGCCAAATGCCTTAATGCACCTAAATTATTTTTATTTATTAAATTTTCCATTTGACGCTAATTTATACGCGAATGAACTGAAATAGCGTAATGTTTTAAATAGGAAAAATGGTAATATTATTGTCCCATCGTCCTGTATTCGTATTTTGTATAATAATTTTGTTAACAATATTTTAAATTGGAAAATTAACAATTACATTCGTCAATGTGTTATTCAATCGATTCTAGATTTGAAGTTATGAAATATTTATTACTAATGTTATTTATATATAAAAATATGACAGTATTGCACCATGGCTCGAAAGAAAACAAGGATGGCCTCATCACAAAAATATATTAAAAGAATTGATTTTGTTTAAAAAAACAATGTTTTATTATGAAATTACATATTTATTGAAAATAAAGAGAAAATATTGCAGAATAAATGCAAATGTACGTATACATAACCCTTTCGCATATAGATTGCAGTACTAAAAATCGATTAAAAATAGATTAGCAATAGAATTACAATCAAAATATCGAATAATTATTTTGATAAGAAAATTTCGGAAAAGAAGCCGTAGATCTATTCAGACGTAATACGCTTAAGGAGTTTTAGCAATATCGATAGTTTAGCAAAACTGTTCTTTCCGTCTATATTTTATTAATTTTAATATTATCATTTTATCAATCTTACATTTATATCATTTATTTATTGTAATAAAACTTGTGATGGTATGATTACGAAAACTTTATAGAATTTATAAAAATATTAATTTAATTTTTTAATAACTGTAAACATGCATGTACAATGAATGTAAAATATTCTGCAATAAATTTTTTATTAAAATATTTCTATTAAAAATTTAATATAAATTGCATGATTACGTTATTAGTAACTGCAGAAATTGGTCAAAAATTAATATTGGTTAAATCTGAGTTTTTAAATGTTGAACGCACAAAACATGGATGTAATCTGTTAAATTTTTATTTACATTACTAATTTTTTATTTAGTTCATATTTTTGTCACTGAATGTTGCTTATATTAAGTAAAAATATAAAATATTGATGATATACGATTTAGACGAGCAGTACGCATTCAGCAACTTTCCTTTATATCGATATTTTCTGTATCAATTTAGTACAGCAGGGATATTTTTTGTACTTATCGCGGACTGCAGGTGATACCAATGCCATTAAGTATCGACACTTTAAAATAAAATGTCATCGGATCAATATCCGATTCCATAGCGGATCTAGAAGTGTCTATATCCCGTTAGATGTAAACCCTGAGATTCGAAATGTCATTTCCCGATATCGCGATTTCGCTAAGGAGTTCGCGCATTAAAGCGACTTCGCTCGCAGAAGGGATAAGTTGCAAGAATAGGTTGCCCCTGTCCTCGAGCTGCAGTGCGACTTACTACAGTCCATTTCGCGCATCTCGAGGGGCGAATCGGGATTCCACCAGTTCTCATCCGGCGCTCCGGAACTCCTTGAATTATCATCTTGAATCGCGGGTCGTGCGCGACCTACGAAATCGCACCATCGTTTCGCCCATCGGAAAGCGTGGAACGAATTGGTACGACCGCGTAGGATCCGGCGGACGATCCCGCAGGAATATTTACGTTCGCGAACCGCCGACCCGAGAACATCTTGATGTAGGCTACCTCGTTCCCTTGCGGCTAAATTTATGTGGCACGCATAAAAAAAGACCAATAACGTTGGCTGAATTTTTTCGCCATTTTGGCGGTAAGAATGGACTATTCGGGTTTCCGTATTCCTTGAATGTGAATATTCGGGGAACGATTTTTAAAACTTTTCTTGCAAAAATTCAACCAGTACACCAGCTGTTTTTACACAACTTTTTAATCTGAAACTTCAGATAACTCGATAGCTAAGCCTCAAATTAAATTTCTCTTCAAGCAAAAAGTCACTCCAAGTTAACGAAGAAACAAAGTTCTGTCGTACCCTCGCGCCGTTACTAGAAGCATTTGCTGCTTGCCAAAATAATTTAATTTTCGAAACAAGATATATAATTAAATATCTCTTTAATGACTTTGATGTTTTTGTAATAGAATTTTCTAAACTTTCACTACTGGATTCCAATTATTCGAAGAATCTGAAAAAAGGCAAGATAACTTTTGTAAAAATCATGAGCTTTATATATTTATAATAAAGTGTACAACAATTGCATAATACACTTGATATGCTAATAATCATTATATTTTTATTATGATATTAGAATTTCGTGTAACATTGCAGTTTTCATATTCTTCTCCAATTTAATTTATGTCTGGAATTTGTAGTAAATGCTCTTTCGAATGGAAATCGACATCTTAAATATTCATTATAGGTTACATCCGTTACATTAAAGGCCACTTCGATCAACTCCGATTAATTTTAATCAACAGTTAATTCGATCAGCAGAGTTGCCAACATAAAAAATAAAATAATTTGTTATTAGAAGAAGACGCAAAATTTTTGTTTTTTTTTTCTTTATAATCTGCATTCGATCGAAGTGTCTGACATATTGTACAGTCTTAACATAGATGGAATTATTAATTTTTTTAAGATTCAAAGAATACGAGCTGCTGACAACATTGTTGAGAGTCAATCTTCGATTATAGTTTATTGAAATCGGTCGAAGTGGTCCTAAACTATTTCTATGCGAAATGCAATAACCTCGTTCCTTTTCAAATTGGATTTCGTAATGCTACTGCACGAAGTTTCAAAATCTATCCTTTCGAAAATTAATATTGACAATTTCTGGCCGAGAAGTAATGTCGTGAATTAAATGGGATCATGCAGCGATAATTTCGACTAGAGATATTGAGATCAAAGGTTTCCTCGATCTTTAACGAAGGACCACGCATCGACACACTCGGGTCGATTAACATCGAACCACCCACGCTAGAGCCACTCGCGTAATTACTGACCTCGGCAGAGAGCTACACACATTGCATGAGCCTGCGTGCCAACTTAATTCCTTAGCGCTAAGCGAAACCTGCGAGACGGCTGCTAAGCTTATTGCAAACACTAGTGTAATTAAAATGCAACCTTTAACTCGGGCGGTACATTGTAACTCCGACTTTTCGCAATCATGGCCAAGCATTCCAAACGTAGCATAGCCACTTTAACCGTTAAATGCATTAATTACTTTAATGTGATACAAAGGAGATTTGCTGAATGCACGTCGGTTGCTTAAATAGTACTTCATTATATTTCATTTTTTTTGCTTAATATAAACTATATTTATTAACAAAAATATGAAATAAATTAGTAATATAGACAAAAATTTTTAACAAAGTTACGTCTTGTTTTGTATATGCTAATAACACTTTAAACTACTGATACAATCGATATCAATTTTTTATTTATGTAGCTGATAATATAATCATACAATTTTATACAGAATCATTATATTTTCATAAAAGAATATTTATTATAGAATTTTTTACATTTATTGTATATTTGTAATTATCACATAAAGATTAAATCGATATTTTTATAAAATCTATTAAGTAAATCGTACTATTACAAATATCATTACAACAAATAATATTAATGTAAGACTGATAAATGATAATGCTTTAGCAGTAATAGTAATAATTGATTTAAGTACAAATATATTAATTGCAAAAATAAATTTAAATCAATTTAATTTCGACGTCACATTACCTTTTTATTATTGTTGTTTATTAATAAATTTGTTTATTAATGATTGAATATTTCATTGTTTTTTCAATAAATTATAAAATAAGTAATTAAAATAATTCTTGATATTTTTAATTATTTCGATTCATAAATTCGATAGTTTTAAAGGCTATTAGGAAACACAGGCACAGACAACCAATTGCTTAAATCGTCTTTTACAGCAAGCTTGCAAAAAAAGGCTCAAAAAAATTCATTTGTTGTCAATGAAAAATTAAACATTGTAGTAATGAGTACTTGAAGCATCAAGCTACAATTTCCAACGTTTATTTACGTACAAATCAATACCAAATGGGAAATATAATAAAAATAACTTAAGCGGTACGCATTCGACTCTCCCCTAGATAAGTACATTTAGATGTGAATGTCAGGAAAAGATTACAAATTTCTGCCTTAATGAAAAATATTTTATATTCAGTCGTCTCTCTCTCTCTCTCTCTCTCTCTCTCTCTCTCTCTCTCTCTCTCTCCACTCTNNNNCCTCCCTCCCTCCCTCCTTCCCTCCTTCCCTCCTTCCCTCCCTCCCTCTCTCCACTCTGAAAATGGAATTACATTTGAAATATTGTACAAGCGCGTGAATTTAGATTTTAAAAGGAGAAAAGATTTATCTTCAGTCGTGGAAACAATAGGTGTATTAGCAGTTGTAAGTATTTGGACGTCAATTGTGCTTGAACGTACATTGTACTCGATAATGTGTAACCGTAATAGAGCATTAAGTATTTGTCGTTGGAGAAATTAATTCCAGGGTTTTGAAAGATTCAGGTCTTCATCCTGAGTATTTAGCCTGAGAGCGAGTTTAGTGTAACCGCATCGCGGCTAGGTTACGATACAGTCAATTCGAGATTCCCCTGAATAATACATCGGCCGACCTCGCCGGTAATAATCCCCGTACGGCTCTACCTGGCTCGGTTCGACATTCTAAAATCCACTTCGCCCCCCAATGAAGTATAAATCGTGCTGATTCGCCTCGGAGGTCGCTACTCGGGGAATTTGTCTTCCGGGTCTACGTCAGTGACGGTGCACGCTTGGCCCGCTTAAACGCGATAAAGTCAGACGCGGATACGAACGACCGCGAGGATCCGAAGGGGTGATTTACGAAATCACGTACGCGCCGGAAACTTTGTGGAAACCAGTGGAGAACAAGGAAAGAGAGAGGGAGGGAGAAGAAAAAGAGATAGAGATCGAAATACAAAGAGACAAAGAGAGATAGAAAGAGAAAGAGAGAAAGAAAGAAAAGGGGAAAACTTCATCGCACACACAAAAAAGCAATAATTCGATTTTTCTGATCGCAGGCAAATCGACGGGACTGGTTACAACCACCAGGGTTACACACGCAACACCGGCGGCTCTTTATGCACACGCGGCCAGCCGTTACTGGGAGGACGACGGCAAAGTGCCACCTGCTGCACGTACCTCTTGCAAAGACATCGCGCGTCAGCTGCTCGAGGACGAGCCCGGCTGTAACATCACTGTACGTAATAATATCCCGGCGTTCGTGTATGGCGAGAATATTCGATACTTTTTGCACCCTACGTATTTACATAAATTCGATAGCTATATTTTTTAATACTTGGCAAGCTCCAATATTCGAAAAATGCAATTCAAATTTTTCTCTCTCTCTCAAGTCGATTCTTCATGACTGAAGATCGCGTGATCTTCGTTTGATGCATGCTCCATATAGTGTCTTGGTAAAGGTAGTTTGCCATTGCCTTCCGAGAGAAGATAATCAATTAAAAGTCTGATATACCTATTTAGAATAGATTTAAACTTGGATCTTTGGCACAAAGAACAAACACATCATAATCAAATTTTTCAGTTATCTTTCAATAAATCTTAGGCATGAATCAATTAAATATTTACTAAATAAAATAAATTAAAATAAATTGTATGTAATTGTGATTAATTCAATCGGTTGATTGAAAACAATTACTGATTATAATTAATCGTTCATTTTTAATTGTTAATTTTATTGATGATTTATAACACTGATTGATATAATTCGTATAATAATTGATTTAATATTTATTTATATTTTTTCAATATGACATTCTTTAAATTCGTAGTTGTTCCGCCGCAAGTGATAAAATTTCGATTTATGAGTCTTTCCAATGAAACAGGGCGATGAGATTATTTGCGAACAAGCGCATTTCATACGAAGCGAATACAACTCGCGTGCGATAAAAAATTAAAAAATAGAGTATTTAGATCTATTGCCCGTTCCACAACAAGTTGAAAGGTGCAACGATCGAAGATGTAAAGCCTGTCGGATACGATTACATTCGCCAGATGACGTATAGAGGTTTTCACGGTTATGATTCGTTTCTGCATACGAGTGGACATAAAACCCATATCGGAGGCTCGTTCGTCTCCTTTATCACGCTTTATTGCACCTTCTATCTTGTATCGATAGACATAAAACATACGTCTCGCAGTTTATTCATGTCTTTTATCATGTGACGCTTTTCTGCATCTTTTTCTCCCAGCGAACTAACGGAACAAACGGAGAATAGATTGCTAATCTAAAAATATCATTCACGTAAGAAAGAATCTGAATTTTTTACAATCTGAAGATATCTTTTCGTGAAATTTTTTTACCGGAAAATTTAAGAATCTAGACCGATTGCGACTGAAAGGGCACACGTTCCGCGTTCCGTATTTTAAAATAATAACCGTATTTAATGACAAAACGTTTACATATCAAAAATGTGAAGAAAAAGTGTATTGTAATGTATAAACTAATTGTAAGTGCGATAGAATTAATTAGCGATCTCTACTTTTCGGAATAACTTGTGATGTGCTATTTTTCGAAAGAGGGTCTTTGTTTCAAAGTCTAAACGAAGCAAAGAGCTCCGCGGGCGATTTCATTGGTACGCTGCTTCCTAGGAAAGTTAAAACAAAACTTTCTTTCTCATTAAAGCTCGTTCTGCGTGTCTCATCAAGAAAAGATGAAATTAGAGATCGAGAGGTGTGGTGTTTTTAGTAAAAATTTAAATCTCTTGATTCGATAGAAATGTGTCTTATCAAAAAGGTGCGAATGTGAACCCAGAAAGATTTATGTGCTAAAGTATCGAATCTTGCCACAAATTAAAAATTATAGGTATAAAAACTACATTGTGCAATCGCATCATTTTCATCTTAATCAATATAGGTGATACTTGGTGGTGGTAGACGTCACTTTGTACCGAAGGTGACTGTGGATCCCGAAGAACCGGATAAAGAGGGCAGACGATTAGACGGTCGAAATCTCATTGAAGAGTGGTCCAGGAATCATCGTAAAAGGAACATAGACGCGAAATATGTCGCCAATAAGGAGCAATTTGAAAAGGTGGACACACGAAGAGTGAACCGATTGTTAGGTAACTAATAATAAGTTTTATTATAATATAGTTATATCTCTCCATAATTGCTTCGTTAGTCATTGACACATTACATCACACAAAAATCTATTGTTAATCATTTATTATCAGAATAAACGAAACAATTAAGTCTATTGAATAAATAAATCACGTAATGATTTTAAATGATGTAGCCAACAATTGTTATTTTTTTAATGTTTTAAACAATTTTCATTTAATTATTAAATAAAGTCCGATATTATTAATTATTTTATAATAATTATTAATATTATTAATTAGAAAATTATATTTTGTCGTTTACCGATCTTGATTGTTCCACTTGATCTGGTAAACAGTATAATTCAGAATATTCTAACAAAGGTATATATGCATGATTAGTTAATCACGTTGGAATTTAATTGTGTTGGAATATGCTGTATTAGCTCAGTTCAGATTCGGGTTTGTATTTCGTAAATTAAGTATTTTACTGTATAGTGCATAGTACTAAGTTTAATTCATAGAAAAGTTACATTAGTTTACAAAAGTTTTGTAAATTATTTTTTTTATATTTCTAATAGTGCAAAAAGTAATTTTTTTGTATATTAATCCTCAATTATTTTGAAACCTAACGTGCTGGTGAAAATTTACTTGCGATTTATTTGTGTTTTTAGTATCCAAAATTCTGTAAGAAATACTTTGGTTTAAAATAACTTTTAGCTATAAAGTAGTGTTATTTTACATATATTTATCAAAATCCTATACTAAAAAAACTGGGAGAATTTTTGTAAAATTTAACTTTATAAAATATTTTTCACGGATGTAATCTAGCGTTATATTTTATTTATTCTAAAAATTTAAGAACTTTAATTTTATTTTATAATTTTATAGCTAAACATTTCAAAATATCTATTCTTTTCTATCCAATTTTAATTTTTTTGTTACAATACTCTTTTTGTTTAATTAATCAACTTATAAAAAAATTAATTAAAATTTTTTACACACAATATGACACTTGCATTAATTTTATCACATTAAATTTAATATAGAAAATTGTAATATTTAATATCTTTACTAGCACAGTAAAATTTTTCTAGCTAACAGTTTAATTTGCATTAAAAGGAGCCAAGTTATGGATTTTCCCAAAATACACAAGTGTCGCAATGACTTACAAGAATTTAATTTCATCGAGCATTCGTGTTTTAGATTTGAGTATGATGCGATTAGTCGTTGTGTTGTATTAATTGCACGCTGTTGTCAGTGCCATAATCAATGTATTAATTATTAGACATTCAGCATTCGGAATATGAGATTACATCGTGCCTATCGATTGCTATTGATAATTTCTCTCTGTGTATCTAGTTAATAAGATAGTGTTATGTGTTGATCAATAGAGTGAAATTTTGAGTTACTGTTACGTTATGTACAATCAATTAATATCAACCAGCAATAAGTAATTTATGAAAAGCATAATAACGTAGTTAAACCGAGCTAAATGTGTACATGCAAAATAAAGTTTAATATTATAAATTATAAAGATCATTTGTAATATTAAATGAATAATATAATGGCGATTGCGAAAGATAATTAAATGCTAATCTATATGTAATATAAAATATGTGTTTGGTCTATTCATCTACAAATGATCAGTCAGGTCTTTCATTTTTATTTTTCTTAAAATAATTTATCATATTTTTTTCAAGTTCTACAATTATAATAGTCCTCTCTGTATTTCTTGTTCCTTATATATTTATTTACTTACATTTTGAGCGATATTCTGGTTTTTACGTTCTTTGTGTTTCCTCACATTTGTCCATAAGGTTCCGAACTTGTTTCCGCGTAATACGATCCGATTACTTGCTGCGACTTATTTTCTTTTTGTCACAGGTCTCTTCGCCTATTCTCACATGGACTTCGACGTCGACCGGAACACGAACGACACCGGCGATCCTTCTCTGGCCGAGATGGCGATTAAGGCGCTTCGGATACTGGCGAACAATCCCGAGGGATACTTCCTCTTCGTGGAAGGTAAGTCAGAAGTTACGACATCAGAGAGAAAGAGCCACTTACAACTTTGTTTGCAGCGACGAAAGGAGTAACAGTCGCGAAATATTGTACATCTCTAGCGAGATATCAACACCGAGAGTCAGTTTGAGACATTACCCTGAAAAATGAGAGTTGCGGTCTTACACGCATTCGCATGACTGTTTCTAAATACAAAATTCGCAATTCTCGAGAAAGAGACCTTGTAACAATAATTTTACATTTAAAACTTGAGCCCAAAGTACTTTTTAATATTATCTTTCAGTTATTTTATTGCTTGAGAATTAATAACAATTGAGAGACTTTACAGTTTTGCATCGCATTGCATATTATTTTGCATTATTCAAAATGCGATTGGAAGCGAAATAGAATAGTCGTCTGTTATCAGAGTAAAATATTTAATCATGAAATCAAGAGTTTAACTAATAACATGCTGTTAGTGATCACATTTTGTTATATAATCCTCGAAGCACACAGACTCGTGTTTATTGAAGAACTACTATGTTCGTAAACTGGTTTTTTGGCTTTTATAGAAGTTGACCTCTTCCTCAATGCGGTTACGGTTTCCGCGATGTGTGTACAATTCAGAAGATTAATTTCCATATTTACGTTCCGCGCGTGTTCCATGCACATACAGTGTCTCTAAAATGAATCATAGTTCTCGTAGATCAGTATTTCTTAAACAGTACGCCATGTGACACACTTCAAAAGTTTTACTAAGAGTACTGACAAATCTTTTCGAGTTTTATTCAAATTTTCCTCAAAATAATGTTTTTCTATTTTATTAATACATTTAATTCTACTTCATCTACCAAAAAAAAAACGACTATCTTCCGTTATACTAATACGCGATTAATATACCTAACGTGGCACAGAAAATCGAACATGAGAATTAATTAGTTTCGAACCTGCATGACAAAATAAGTAATTTATTCGGATGAAGATGAATGATGATGATCGATGAATGTGCGGTAACATCAAAATTCATGATGACATCCGACCGCAGATTGTTCTATCGATCTAACGTCGCGACCGTCGCGAGGAGGCGCAAGTATTGTTCGTGTAGGTGCGAAATGGCGGAGAGATTAAAAAAAAGCAATAAATGACGTGTTGGGAAAAAAAAGCATTTGCAATTCAATGCGGCTGTCCAACGTGTGAAAGCGACGCGCTTTTATGCACGTTCGCACATTCTAAATTTCGATTTAGTCAGCAATACAATAAAGCGCGGTTATATACGAGCGTCGAGTGCGTGCATTATGATAAATTATTTTCTATATATTCGGATTATTTGATTCTGTAAATCGAGAACGCACGAGTTGTTTCGGCGATTTTGAAAAACCATTGACGGGTCAAAGATGACATATAACGCACGTTTCATAATGGAAGTGAATTATGAACAAATACATGATGGATATCAAATTCAAAATATGGACCACTTCATCCGGAATTATATGGCTATTCACGGATGTTTTGTATAAAGCGGATTTTTTACTGAAAATTAAAACGAACATTTTTCTTCCTTAAGCTTAAATATCTTTTAGACCTTGACATCGAGTTTTTAATTAAATGTAAAATTATTTTTTTACTTTTGAAATTAACAATACAAAATTTAAATCGCTATTGACATAATGTATTGGCTTAATATATAAATTATTAAATTGGTCAAGTCCAACGTAATCGATATTTATATTCCAATTTATCATTGTAGATGCTCTTTATTTTAATCCATTAATACCTTTTACAAATTTAATTTAAATTTTACAAATTTACTTTTGTAATATGCCAGTCACATTACATTACAAATATATGATGACTCTAACGGACAGAGAAGAGAATAAGAAACAGTGTCTTTTTCATATGAAAATTTAATTAGCATTTTGTACCTTATAAAATTTATCGTTTTTTATTTTCTGTCTATATAAATGATATTTTGACATTATATAAAAATTGCTGACTCGATACATAGCCCAGCAATTTTATAAATGGCATGCTATATCGAAAATCGTTGATCCGCAACGTGTCTTTGTTGCTAGATTGGAACTCCGCTACAGTTTCTCTCATGTGCATACATATAAATGAGTTCGGGAACTTCATGCCGAAGCTGCTTACGTGAGGCAGCTATCTGCGTACACTTAGAGATTGCAATAATTTGATTAACACTTTCCGGGTAGATGGTACGTGGGTAGACGGTACCATCACTAAAAGGCTGACATATTACACAAACGTACGAAATTGATAAAACTCTACTGCATGCTGCAGAAAATACATGTTTCACTGTCGGAAAAATTCATTAAAATAGAACATTTTAAGTAAATTAAAATTGCTGCATGCGTAAGTTCCATATGTTAAATGAAACTGAATATTAAAGTTGAGTATTAAAAGAATTTATGGGAAAGTATTGTAAATGTGATATTTTTAATCTCTAAACAAATTAATTTGAAAAGCGAGTTTTGTGTTTACTTTAGTTATTAAATAGCTTTTACCTAAACAAAATAAAATATTTAATATGCATACGACGAATGACAATTTAATTTCAGTTAGTACACATTTTTACAATATTGTTAATATTATATTTTGAATCTAACACATTTATAAAATTTTGACGTGATAATACATATTTTTTTTTACGGATTTTATCTATCCCAAGAATTTTATATAAGAGTAATATATAAGTAAATAAATAAATTTATATATATGAATGTAAATATCATAGGTTTATATATTTTAATTTTTTTTTAAAGAGAGAAATTTATTGCAATTTTTTGTGCGCTGAATTCAAATCCGGAGTGTATCACTTCAGTTTTTAGAGAGAAAGCATATTGAAAAAACTCCCCAAAAATTTTAGATGACTTTTTGAAAATTTATAGCTGATAAATATTTTAGACATTTCAAAAAGATCTTAAATTTAAAATTTGTATATTGTGCTTTAAAGTAAAATGTTGAATCTTTTACCGCAGGCATCATTGAACCTCTGGCGTGTTTTGTTTTTTCACAAGGAACACAAAGAACACAAAGAACTATTGTAATATAAAATGATTATCATATTCAAACAAACTGCGAAATCGTTAAACATAGTAAAATTGTCAAATGTGGATTTAATACATGACAACATGATTAACATGATAAAAAATTTTTTTTTATTTGTTTAAGCTATCATTGTTGAAACAATTTATGGAAAATAATAATAAAACAAAGAACTTATTACAACAATATATATATATTTAGTTAAATATATAACTAAAAAAATTATATTTTAAATTTATGTTATATATAAAATTACCTGTTATATTTTTATTATTATTTTTATTATCATTTTATCATTTTATTATACTATATTCATTTGTTTTTCTTTGTTTCCGTTTGTTTTCCATTTGATTTTTTTTTATTGACAATGATAATGATTGTGAAAAGGATACGTATTATATCCTTTAATATAATTCCTCAATC
The DNA here is from genome assembly GCA_003595255.1 of Solenopsis fugax. Classification (NCBI taxonomy): domain Eukaryota; kingdom Metazoa; phylum Arthropoda; class Insecta; order Hymenoptera; family Formicidae; genus Solenopsis; species Solenopsis fugax. Next base: position 45,049 of record QKQZ01054963.1, on the reverse strand, counting down.
ATAGATTACAATCGCAGAAATAATTTTAAATTGTAAAAATATTGGTATATACTGTCAGTATTATCGAGTCAGTATTACTGATTGATTAATATTATTGACTGTGTAAGAAAGTTCCTATGACGTGTTACAACTTTTTCTCTCGCAAATTAAACCGTAGTGCATAAAAAATTGCAGAAATTATTTTTTTCCGATTACAGGTCAATATATAATGTTCTCATTATCACTAGCATTTTTTGCGTCTTTTCGCGTTTAAAAGATTTGCATGAGAGGTTTAATACGTGCGCGAGTAAAACGATAAATAAGGTAAATTTACATAATTAGCTTCTTATCGTAAATAATTTTCTTTAATGCACTTGAAAAGCTTTAGTCGCTAAATTAAAAATGTGCTGAGAGAGGAATTAAGTTATAAAATTGATATAATTTTTGTATCAAAGTAATATTTTAGAGTAAATTTTGTTTTTACACCATGCTTGATTTTGTGCTTACCAATTTCGTGCAGTATTACTTGATAAGGTCAATATTTTCTTAAAGTATTTATTTCTCTTACTTTGATTAAATTTCTTCAGAAACTTGTCGATTTATCAGTTATCCTTTCCTTTTTTTTCACAAAACTATAAAATTATGCAGACGATAAAAAAAGAAATACAGTTGAATTACATTACGTATTTTCTTGATATACGGTGTTTTCTCTTTTCTTTGATATATTAAATGTTGCGCATGTTTACACACAATAGGGGATCACTTGAACGCGTCTGTAATACGAATAAAAATAACGTTTCATTAAGATCTTGTTTACATTTTAACCTACAGTGCAGCACTGTGCAATACATTTTTCGCGTGTTGCATTCATTAACAAAAAGTGGTAGGTTAATTATCCGTTAGGTAAACTTTTACGCAAAACAAGTTTGTTCGTAAATAGAGAATTTCGTTAATTAGAACGGAACCAGTAATAACACAAAAGAAAAAAAATGCTTAAATTAGAACGTATGTGTTTTAGCTGTTCCTCTGAATAATTTTCTATAATAATCAATTTTACAATCATTTAATAATACCCATATAAGATCGCAAATGGCTCCTGAAATAGATTCAACTATGAGAACATATTGTTTCCATATTTTTCACATATTCGTATATTTTTCTCATTTTGAAGTTAAAAAGGAGTCACATGGCTGTGGATAAAAAAAAACTCTTTCTTTTCAAGTAATAAATATTCTTTGTCTGCGGTTCTGTATTGTGGTTTTTTATTGTGTACATGAAATATACGGCAATATATTATGGATAAAATATTCGTACTATATGATTGCAAACAAAGAGAAGGCGCTTACGTATAACCACGGCGCATTTGATTTCTGATTTAACGCAGACACTTCAAGTAAACACTTTCCACATAATCTGAAAGAATCTGCTGATTTGGTACAAATATCTTTTAAGACGTTATACAAATTGTATTTTTTATTTACAATTTACATAAAATTAATTGCGAAAAATATATATTATAGGTTCTCATGGCGTTCAGTCTAAATTGGAACAGATTTCTAGAATATTGGCACACGTGTGATATGTATATTCCATATATCAATATTACCACAATATTATCTAGAAATCGGCGTGAGCCATCTAAGCGCGCGGAAATACGCCATGGTAACGCTGATTGCCGAGTTTGAAATCATCCGAACACTTCCAGGAAAACTTCATCAGAGGACCTGTCCTCGTTCCGCGGTCGCGTTTTCCTCGTTTTGCTTGCAATCAGCGTTGAGATCGCGATGCCTGCGACTAAAGTTTCACAGCGCGCGACAACTGTTGCTCCCGGCTACTAGTTGGGAAAGTTCGCAGCACCTTAATACATTTCGACGCGATTTACCGCTCGCGAATCATCGAAAGCAGCACGGGAGCATCTATTCGAACGCGGCAAACGCATTAATCTGAGGCATCGATCCTGTGGACTGTGAAAATATGGTTTTAAGGGGCAATAAAGATATTTTATCGTGTGACAATAATACTCCATCGATGATTATCTAATATCATACGTTTTTACGATTACGAGGAAACAAAATTTTATCTCGTTCAATGCCAACATTAAGTCTCTTTTATTGAGAAATTTATTAAAGCAGTCTCTGTATAATGAAAATTTTAATCTCAAGAAAGTAATTTCAATTTTTGTTTTTAATATTGTTCCTATATAAACTTTTAAATATATGAGACGATAATGAAAGTTATTCACATGAAATTAAAATAGAGGGAAAATGTGTTCGCGATAATTTCATAATCTTTCTTAATAATATGAAAATGGTTCTGTTATAAATCGTCAAACTTTTCATTAACACAGTTTAAACCGTGTTTCTCTTTCAATTTACGATGAAACTATATTCTTCTGTCAATCTATGATAGGATAATTTTTTTTCTTCTTGGCGACAAACGCAATAAAGTGTAAAACAAAAGAATTTAAACAATTACAATTTAAACAATACTAGTTTTAAGAGAAAATACCTGTTTTTCTTTTTTTTTCTCGTACAAAGAGAGGGAAAATGAAAGGAGAGGAAAGGGGAGGAAAGAGAGAGTAAGAGATTGAATGAATAAACGGTATTCAGAGATTTCGCTTAAAAGCTTTGTACCTGTACTTTTTACTATATCTACTTTTTACTTAAATTCCAGACTTTTACATTGATTATTCGAGAAGAAATAACAAATCTGAGCCAGAAGTCGTATTTTCCCGTCAGTCGTCCGCAAAGATAAACACATAACGTCCAGACTTCCTGTTAAGCCTTTATCCGAGATAAACCTCAAGTCGACCTGAGCCTCGTTTGCACGTCAGGTCGCTGTCGGCTGAGTTTCAGTAGCCGATGGATGTGTTTACACGTCACATTCTCTGATGCATAGTTACGCGGTCAGGTTTTGGGTAGGGCAGGGAATGTCAAGCTCGGAAGCTAAATGGGTCATCTGAATATTAATTCTGAACGTTGCACACGTCGCGGCTTGGTGGATGCTGCCAGTGATATGTCTTATAGAAGTGACGGCTATTTTAACACGTGTCTAATTTATAATCATTATTAGAAATCTTCATTAAAAAATGTGATGGTCATAATTCTTAATCGTAATTAAAGAAAACGTCAGAATAATTACAAAAATTAATTGAATTAATTATAAAACAATTCAAATGATTGTATATTTTCAATACCTTTTAATATTTAATTCTTCTATTTTAATTATACATTGCATGGACTTGCTTTAATCGTACTCTCTTGCCTCTCTCTCTCTCTCTCTGAATAATTCATATATTTATTTATACCAGTTAAAATTTTATAACTGATTAGTAATGGAATCTGTAAGTTTTTGATCAGGAGATAAAAATTTATGATGCTTGTGGAATTATTATTATTATTATTATTATTATTATTTATTATTTCTTTAAGAATACCAAATGAACAATATTGCTTGAAACTCAAAATATTTTACTTCTCTGGTGCGTATACCCATGTTCCCGCATAAAATTTATCGCAGCAAATCGAAACCTACTTACGATGCTTAGAGCTGACGCGTTATTCCAGCACATAATCTCTTTTATCCTCGAGGCTTTGCGTCATTGAACGAATAAGAACATGTATTATTACCGCGTGATGAAATATTTTTATTACCTCTTGAAACCATATTTTCGCGGTCCAAGTGACTCAAATATCACCTATGAATTTCTTATGAAAGGAACAGTAAGGTTAGCGTTCGCAAGACTCAAGTGTTAATTCTGTATGTACCTTCCGTACAAAATAATGGCCAATCAATGACCATTATTTACGCCTTATATGTTTCTACGACTTAAAGGAAACAAAATTTTGTTTTGTTAAATGCTTACGTTTAAGTCTTTTTTATTATGAGATTTATTAAAGTATTTTGCAAGATTTTAATGTCAAGGAAATAATTTCAATTTTTATCTTCGGTATTATTTTTATATAAACATTTTAATATACGAGTTAATGAAACGACGATAATGAAAATTATCTGCATGAAATTAAAATGGAGCGAAAAAATGTGTTCGCATTAATTTCATACCTTTTCTTAATAATAAAAATGGCTCCACGATAGATCGTCATCTCTACGAATTAACGTTTGGTCTGTGTCGCTCGTAAAAAGAGCGATAATGCTAAGCTTAATGTCTTATCATTGTTCCTAATCCGGCGGGAGAACACTCTTCCGGCAACGCATTTAGCAGCAGTAATGTGATAATAACATTAAAAACAGGAAAATCAGACGGAAAGGCCATGATTAAAAAGATAAAGATTAGATAAAGAATTTGCTTTTTGTGGCCTTGTACACTGTAAGCAGCTTTTATATCCTCTTAGCAGAATTTAAATAATTGAAAAGAAATGCAAACAATTATATTCAGGATTGGAAACTTTATAAAAATATTGCGTCATCGTTACTTGGAAAACAACGATTCATTACATTTTTTGTTATTTTTACATGAAATTTTGATGACTTTTTAGAGTAATATCCAATTGTCTATGTCTATTTGATCAGTTCAAATACAAAATTTATAGTGATTTTGATTATTCGCAACATGGTCCATCCATGTATTATATATCTATAAAATAACGAATAAAGTAACTTTTTTTAGTAACGATTGTTACTAAAAAAAAAAGAAGTAACAGAGTAACGATGTTACAAGTGACGCATTATTTCCCAACCCTGATTATATTGATAAAATAATATTCATGTGAAAATAATAATAACAATAAAGCGATGTGTCTAATATCATTCAGAGCACGAAAATTATTTTAGTATCTATTTTATTAATTCCCATTTATATCAGTACCGCAAGATATATGACATGTCGAAATTAATTAATATAAAATCAGCTTGGCATGCAATTTACTAGCGTATTATCTTCTCACGTTTATCGAACATATAAGTAATAATATAATTCATGTAACATGAGTAATAATTATAATTTATGTTATACTAATTACTAAACCTAACGGTCACATTATTCCAAATTATTCAATCGTATTCTTGAATTTATTATTTAATCCTCTTACACATTCACTCGGTTGAAAAACAGCAGAACTAATTTTGCAGTAAGTGCCATTGAAGCGTTACGTGGTATTTACTTTGAGTTTTAGTTAGGAGGCCAGCCGCAATGTAGAGAAGCAGATACGAACCACTAAACTAGCGAGGACTCGATAGTCCCTATAAAACGGCTTCCTAAAATTAACGGCACGAACGTAATTTGTCGAACGGACGACTCGCTGTCTTTTCGGATTAAAATCTAAAGTACGTAAACGGGGTAAGTGACCGAAGACATTCTGGCCTTCGCTGTTGGGTTTTCCACAAATCTTCGAACGGCCATTTCGATAACTAAGAGCCTTTAAACAAACTTGAAAAGAGTGAAATTCGAGATGCGTTTGCGCTGTAAATTTTGCAATCGTCAACAAAGTTTAGTGAACCGAGCGCTAAAATCATAGAGAAATTATATTAGAGAAATTCAAATATTAACGTTTCCTCGGGGTATAAATTAATTAAATGATTTTCCCGCGGGGCACAAAAATAAGCTTTCTATACAAACAAGGCACATGAAGAATCAGGAATTCACGCATAAAATAATATTTTGTAGCACAAATCGATATTTATACGTGCGATTCACATAATTATTTAGCATGCGAATGTAGATTGTTTTTTGTCTCAGCGTTTCGTGTTGTCCTCGGCATAAGTTCTGTCTTTACTGCCGCCAGCTAAGTGACCATTACGGGAAACTCGTACAATCAGAGATAGTGGAAACTCGTAATAATCATAACTTGTAATAAGCAGTCGTCATAATCGAAGTGCAGTGACTGTTCGCCGAACTGTTCGCCGAACTGTTCGCCAACTGTCATCACTAAGATAGCGCGGCATTGTATCGAATAGCGGCAATCGAAAGTTCAGTTCTAGGATGATCAAGATCGTCCGATATTAATACGAAGAAATAACAGCTTCCCCTCGTGTGTGTGTGCGTGCGTGTGCGTGTGCGTGTGCGCGTGTGCGTGTGCGTGTGCGTGTGCGTGTGCGTGTGCGTGTGTGTGTGTGTGTGTGTGTGTGTGTGTGTGTGTGTGTGTCGCAGTCGCTGTAATGAAAATGACCCGTAATAAATTTCATTTACGCAACTAAGTAAACGCTGCGCTCAGATTTTTACGTGTTCGCTGCAATAGAAATTATGCTGACGAAAGTCGCCAAGCAAGTAACCTTTTTTTGCAAGAAGTTTTCGCCGCAGAAAAATTCGCGGCCTCATCAATGAACCGAGCGCTTTTATTCCGGAAAATGCCGTATTTCGGAGTCGTTTTGTACACGAAACGACCGGTTGCATATATTATTCCATTTACTGAGATACTATAAAAGAATACGTAATGTCATTGACAATGAGACAAAGGGGACGAAGCGTACCGAAATATACTTTCCTATTCCTAACGTTTCCCGGTCGTTTTACGCCTTAATGGCGACTGTTTCGAGTGAACGGCGTAATAATAGAATCGAAATCAAGACCGGTTTTTCCTTTATTATACGGCAATGTTGGAACGCACTATCGATTGTTTGCGATTTAATCGCGCTTCGGCGAAGACTAACAGCGACTCTATTCTATCTCGTTGCTGTTCTTGTAATTTGTCAGGTTCACTTTGTTTTTAGCGATGTTTTATTTCCCCGGTGACATTTCGGTGTTTTTCATTTTATGACGATTCCACATTGTAGACGGTACAGGCAATCCTGCGAAGGCAACAATTTGCGACGTACAACCGGGTATTGAGAGGCCCGCGTTCTCGATTCTAGGCTATTTTCAATTCCTTTGTACGTACCGAAGTTACTTTGTTATTTACGATGCGCAGCGTAAAGGGATGCTGTGTATGTTCAAAATATAATATATCCGATAAAATACAATTTGGCAAAGTATTGATAAAAGTAATTAGGGAAATAAATCGTGTGAATTTAATGATTGTAATTGCGTCCGCCATGAAAAAAATATACTTTTTATTTTATTACCAATTATCTGACAAATAGACTAGAAACTTCAAACTCTGGATCATTATATCCAGATAGCAAAGTTTTGATAGAGAAGTAATATATATCTCAATTAAAAGAAACTAAATTAAAAGATGAACCTACACATTATATATATGTATATAATTAAGAAATCATAATGTTCTCGTTTCTTTCGATTTATCTTTCTCAACAAGAAAAGTTAAGAATTTCAAAAAATTTCACATTTCTACAGACGTAACAATTCTTTTCTCCATTACAATTTCTTTTTTTTTTTCATTAAGTCATGGTACTCTTAGACTGTTGTAGCAACTACGTTGAGTTCGTATCAGATTATGCACTGGAGATTGAAATTTGTGAATTAAAAATTAGAATTTGATTAATTAGATTTTATTTAAATAGAAAGTTAAATAGATTTAATTTTAATCCGTTTTATCCGGATTGAATTTTAATCTTCAATTCGTAATTTTCAATCTCTAATGTATCTGATACGGACTTAAAGCACATCTAACGTTTCACAGGATGATATTGTTCTATATAGATACGCATAATAATACATATATTTGTATGCTTTCGAATCAAGTAAATTCAAACGAGACTCAAATGCAACAGAGGATTAAGTGCAACAACTACGTTTATCTAAAATGTGGCATCGTACCGGATGAACCCTTTAGGATGATATCTATAATAAAGCCGGCTCTTGTTCCAGCAGTGCACAGCAATTGGATAAGAGCTGGTCGGGCCTCGATCTGCACTTGCACATGAACGATACGCGCATAACGAGTCGATCGATGTCGTTCGCTCGCGACGTGCAAGCGATGCAAGTTCTTAAGCATCGCCTGGCAATTGAGAGAAAGAGAGAGAGAGAGAGAGAGAGAGAGAGAGAGAGAGAGAGAGAGAGAGAGAGAGAGAGAGAGAGAGAGAGAGAGAGAGAGAGAGAGAGAGAGAGAGAGAGAGAGAGAGAGAGAGAGAGAGAGAGAGAGAGAGAGAGAGAGAGAGAGAGAGAGAGAGAGAGAGAGAGAGAGAGAGAGAGAGAGAGAGAGAGAGAGAGAGAGAGAGAGAGAGAGAGAGAGAGAGAGAGAGAGAGAGAGAGAGAGAGAGAGAGAGAGAGAGAGAGAGAGAGAGAGAGAGAGAGAGAGAGAGAGAGAGAGAGAGAGAGAGAGAGAGAGAGAGAGAGAGAGAGAGAGAGAGAGAGAGAGAGAGAGAGAGAGAGAGAGAGAGAGAGAGAGAGAGAGAGAGAGAGAGAGAGAGAGAGAGAGAGAGAGAGAGAGAGAGAGAGAGAGAGAGAGAGAGAGAGTACGCCAGTTGCGATTATAGTTTATCTCGTGGATTTTTTACGTCCACTTTTATCGGCGACTCTTAATGATTATAAAACCGACGTAGTACCGTCGGTGATCCCGCCTTTTTTGCATTTCACGATCAGTCGCGCTGAGAATCAAGCGCGCGCTCGTTGAGGTATCGCGAAGAAACGTAGTGTAGCTTTTTATGTCACGAACAGGTTGCTGCATCCAACGTGCATGTTTTAAAATTTTAACATAAATTCTCTTTTGAGATGCACATTTTTGGAAGTTAATATATAATAATTATTTATAAGATATTCTTTTTCCGTGATTGGTTCATCTTTCAAAAACAATTTTGTTTTACGGGAACATAATTTTTTGTGCGACTTTTGTTAAATTAACTTTATCTTTGAAATTACAAAATCTCTCATCTATCCAGCGAGTTTACATATCTTATCGTGTATAATAAAATTTTTTCATTATTATAATAGTGATAAAAACATTTAGAAGCAATTGTCGATATAAAACTATTATCTTTGATTATTATGAGCTGATTATGAAATGTACGTGGAAGTGGCAGACCCAATATTATATTATAATGCTATTTGATAAATGAAAGGCTAACTGGAGGAATAGCCGGAGGAATTATTCCGTGTAATAGTTGACAGAACCACATGGGCACTCTATGCATTGACTCGTATTTGTGTAGATCGAAACAGACCAAATCGCCATTATATTCGTAATTCTGTACGTAATGAATACAAATAACCAAAGGGTGGCTGTAGCGTAAAATAATTCTGTAATTTCTGTATTAGTTCTATATTACTTTATTTTATTGTTTTCTCATTAATTTCTTGAAATTACATTATTCCGCAATTTCGTTGAAACCGATTATAAAACTCTCCTCGAACGATGATTAATGAATATTTAAATTTAAATACATTTTTGTATACATTTTTAATACTTTATTTAAATAAATATGTTTATACATTTTCAACAGTTGATAAACTAGTTGTTTAACAATCAAATTTTGTATGGCTTTTCAACGAGATGTAGTTAAAATTTGGATGTGTTACATTGTTCCTTTTTTTAAAATTTTCTCGTTATTTATAATAATTCAACTGAAAATTGTATAGTGCTAAAACTCTCTCGGTGAAAATTTTGCGGCTGTTTTTTAATCATTGCTATTACGGTGCGAACACTCGCGTGCGCAGCCACTCCGCCATTTTGCCATGATAGAATTATCACGATGATCGAGTTAAGTCCATTCGTGTAACTTTGTTAATGCGATAACGGGAACCGCTGCTCTCATGCAGACCGTAACTGTATGGGCAACGAACAACGTCTCACCCATGATTGACACCATTGATTAAAATTCAATTGAGAACTATTAATGAAGCTATCAAATGACAAACATTATACAGGCGAAAACGTGCATAGAAGTAAACAAAACGTGAACTTGGATGTGGCTCTCTTCTTGTTTAAATAAATAGGATATACATAATACATAAAGACATAATAATAGCTTTAAATTAATAATTAGTGGAAATTAACCGATGAGATTTTGTGTATGTGCAAACTATGCGTCGATTGTTTGTCGGTCTTGAAACACAGTTCTAAACTAAAATTGAAGTACGTAATATCACAAATTAAATTGACAAGCAATTTAATTTGTGCTTTTGCTTGTCAATTTAATTTGTGATATTACGTACTACAGCTTCAGTTTATGACTGTTTTAAAGACCGACAAGAAATCAATATACAGTTTTCATGAACTAGAAACTCACGCAAAAATAGTAATAGGCATTTTGATTGAACATGGCTACTGTTACCTTATCTGTAAAATTAAATTATTTTATTCGATACAAAAAAATCATAATATTACAACACTTGAAAAAAATTTTATTAAAATAAAATAAACACAATAATGATGGAAATTAATATATACTATAGAATTTATATTTTAGATTATTTTAACGAAATTATCTATGGAAAATAAATTTGTTATGCTTGTGATAGAGAAAGTGTACAATACAAAATGTTGGTGCATTTAAATAAATTTGATCTGTGTGTGTGTGTGCGCGTGCGTGCGTGCGTGCGTGCGTGCGTGTGTGTGTGTGTGTGTGTGTGTGTGTGTGTTATGAAAAAGATGTCTAAGAATATAATAGCTAGGAACTGTGAAGATCTTTAAACATATCCAGAAGACGAAGCGTAGCGTCGCCTTATGAAATAGTCGAAGATAACTTTAATAAATGGTAGCATCTCATGAGCCTCTCATGAGTGAGATCTGTTGGCGTTTCAGGTGGAAGAATCGACCATGCTCACCATTACAACAACGCTTATCGCGCCCTGGATGAGACGCTGGCGCTGGAGGAAGCCGTCGAGGCAGTTATGAAGGAGGTCGATCTCACGGAAACGCTCCTCGTGGTAACGGCGGATCACTCGCACGTATTAACCCTCGGCGGACTGGCGACGCATCGTGGGAACCCCATATTCGGTGAGTCACCACATATACTTTGTCTTTAGTACGCTATGTCCGCCCTTGAGTCCGAAATGAATGGGGAATTTCCGCTTCTTGAGATAGATGCATCAATTAATAAATGACTTATTAAAATTATGAGAGAAAGAGAGAGAATAATTAAATAAAAAGTTGTAATTTATCTTCAGCTTATCAAATAGATTTTATATTTTTACATGACATCAAATTTGTTCAAGAATGCATTATTTAAAATTAGATTGAAACAATGATTTGTCTATCAAATAATGTTTTAATTTATATCAATCAGATATTGAAAGTACTATATATTTTCACTTTTAAAGTGTATTATTATATCGTTTTCTATGATTATTATACAAAAATTAATGTGGATTGATTATTTACTAGCTGTCAATGATAATTAATGATTCATTGTTGCATCTATCTTATTTTTACTTCATAATTAAATTACATCGACAGTAAATAACTAAAAGAGAGGCAAATGAATACACAATCATCAGCACGGTCTAGTTGCGTTTTTTTTCTTTAATTGAATATAGAAATAGAACATAGAAATATATTTCAAAGTTTTATAATGTTGTCTAGCTCAATCTGTTTCTCTCAGATTTGTAATCATACACGCTGTCGCGAATATAGTATCTGCGTTAACAAACTCCATGCGATCCAGACGAGCAGATTCAACTGCCGTAACTTCCATCCGTCGAGAAAGAAAGCGTTCTTCCATTGTTGCCCGAGTCTGGACTTCCAATATCCGGAAGGGATGCGCCGGCAACTGACTTTTGCCCCGAAAAGCAGCCTCGTAGGAAACATTATTGGATCACACGCGCGAATTAATCGAATGAATTGCAAGGGTCTATATCGGGTCAATAGAGCTTAAGCGCAGCTTACACGACGTGTTTTTCCATTAGTCAAGTAGAGGAAACTCGAGTTACAGCGCGGTATTTTACTTATAATTTTTAATTTGTTCGCGGAATCTCGGCAAAAGACGAACAATTTTGAAGTCGTAAATTACACGTTTCTCCACGAAGAAAAAGTAGGTCAGAAATAAACAAGGATAATGGTAAACAAATAAATTAGCTGATACGATTAATTTTAATGACACGTAAATAAAAGAGCATAAAAAACTATTCGTTTAAACGGAAATGCTGTGTATAATGTCAGGATTTTTAAATGTAGAACACGTCGGTTGCAAGTGGCAGAAAAGTCGAAGAACTTTATTGGAAGGCAGGAGAATTTCGGGAAACACCGGGCTATTAAAGACACATCGAGTACTTTTAGATTTTTGCCAACTGATCCGCCAGTCAAGCCGAAACATTTTCACTTTGCAAAATGATAGTGTCGTACTATATATGCTACAAGTTCTGACACAAAAATGATGCATAGCACACACAGTTATCTAGTTTTAGCGTCTAACGGACAGTCTATTGAAATTCTATCAAAACTTACGCTTTGATGGATTATTTACCGTTGCAACCGGCTACAACCAATTTTCTGTGACGTCCCAATAAAAACGAATACTTTGTACTAAGCTCTTAACCGGCAGTATCTCCTCTAATGTAATATTTATGCTAGACTTTCGACATTTTTTCGGGCAAACGTGCCGCGTGAGCTGTGCTTTATGGAGATCGTCCTCCGGAACGGCCCATCCCTTTCGCTCCCTTCGATCACTCGTTTCCTCCGCTTTTGTCGAACTACTACCCATGAAATAACGATGGCGTACACTGATCCTCGGCGAACGACGCGGAAACGTTCGTTTCGATTGTCGGCAATCAAAAGTGAACTCTGCTCATCCGTAACAACTTTTTCGCGAGTTAACTTCGGCGTAGCCGTTGTCTCTTCCTCTCTTTCTTTCGTGGTGCCAGGTGTTGACCCAAGATTCGCAACGGACGTTAACGCCCATGTCGCAATCCAATATCGAGTAAGCGACGCGAGTACAGTGTTTTATATGGGGATGCGCGCTCGTTCCCATCAAGTGGAGGAGGTCTGTCCTTCCGGCAGGACAGTTCTGGATTCAATAAGATCCAATCTACTTGGACAACTTCATGACGACATCCGTCCGTCGACGATTCGCCCGGTCGCGGTTAAATTGAATCGCCGGGAAACGTAAAGGATGGCTTTTTCGGTCGACAAGTGGAGTCGCAAAGGGCTCGCTCGTCTCGTCCGTCTGATAGCGGCCAGTTGAAAAAAAAATTCCGGACCGACGCACGCCCGTTTTCCGAAAATTGCCGATCCTGAATTTTATTGTGCGTTTTGTATTTCGTTCCTGTGGAATTTGTCGGACATCCTGTTGCCCCATTGAGAAATTAATCCGTTTACAGTCGATTCGCATGAGTTCGCAAGTTTTATCACGGAGGATCATTGTTTTACGGAGCGTGCTGTTTGAAATTTGATATACATACTTTTATACGATTTTTCAGTCGATTTTTATTTTATCCTTCTTTTTTTTTATAAAACAAACGTTGCTTAAAATCGCGGAAACTAGCGTGATATGAAAAACACGCGTGATTTCTGAAATAATTAAAATTTATATTTCTCCATTTTAATTTTCAATAATAATTTAATTATTTTTAAATCAGTGCGAAAACGTTTGTCATATTTGCCGAATAAAGTTGAAAACCAAATTTCAGCAAAATCGAAGCAAAATTGTCGCGTCACGAACTTCAATATACTCTTTTTTCTTTTTTTTTATTCGGAGATGAATTTTTCAATCTTTTTTTTTCGAACAATTTCGGGTTTATTTAATACAAAGTTTGACAAAAAGTTACAAAATTACTTTGCAGTAATCTGATATATAATATAATCTGACATATAATCTTATATATTTATATAATAGACATTTAACGAACTTTTGATGAAGAAGAATGTCAAAACTGAAGAGAAAAGCGTATGACTGACAGTGCAAATCATTTATTACACATAGTGGTATTCGGTATTGGGGACTATTTTAACAAAGAGATGTCACGTTTATGCGAACAGTGCAATAATTTTTAAGTCCATTGATATTGCAAGCTTGCATCTCGTAAATTTTCCAACCACGATGAATTTACTGAAATTACTCGAGTGGAAGATATCCAATAATGCAATCCCTCATCGTGATTATACTCAACAACATTCCGCATGATTTAATAGAAATTTATATATATGCTTGATAGCGGACATAATCTGAACGAGATAGCTTTGTTAATTAAACAGTTCGCTCGCTATACAAGTTGACATTGTGACCTGACGAGGCTATTTCGCCACTCATTAGAAAAAGCTTTTTAAAATGAATTAAAAGAAGTTCCATTGTCTTCAGCTTCGATTTTATGCAAAGTACAGATGACTATAGAATAAATTAGGATTAATATTAATCAAATGGCATTAATTAATATTTATCAATTTTTTCAACAATTTTTTAAGATAGTTTATCAAAATCTATGAGAAAAAATGTCATTTTTTTCGAAGCGAATTTTAGTGCTTAATAATATTTCTGTATCAATTATTAAATATATTTTTCAGTTCTATAAATTGCGTGCTGATACGAGTTGTTGGCCTGGAAATGCAATCACAGAAATTGAAGCTAGAAATAACATTTCTAATTAAATTGATTGTATTTAATAATTGATACAGAAATATTATTAAGCACCAAGATCCACTGTGACCGAAATCAAATCTGGAATAATTATATTGAACTATTTAAAAAATGTATCGGATGTTTAACTTGGTTGCTAAAATGTCAAAACTGTTTGCAGCAATATTATCATGCTTGGGCCTATGTAGTTATTTTGATGGCTTAACATACAATTATTTTCTAATCTGTATTTAGCTAAATTTTTAAATGCTGTAATAAAATTGTTCTTTCAAAGTGTGTGTTATACACTTATCGATCTAATACTCAATTTATTACTATCGATCGATATGTATATTTGTGTCTGCACCGAAAGAACAATTTTACTGCAGCATCTAAAAATTTAACTAGATACAGAGCAGAAAATAATTTTATATTGAGCCATCAAAATGATTGTATGGGACGTCTAAGCATGATAATGTTGCTGCAAACAGTTTTAATATTCTAGCAACCAAGCTAAATATCTGATACAATTTTTTAAACGGTTCAACATAATTATTTTCAGATCTGTATTTCAGCCAATTTTTTCTCTCCGTGTGCGTTTTTAATAATACAGTGAAAAAAATTTACTTTTTGTATTAATGAAGGAAACAATGGCATGGTGCTTTTAACATTCAACAGTTCACCTGCCTCACTAAATAGGAGATCGTATGTTCCGATAAACGAAACAATATGTCGATCTATTATTTCGGGAAGTAATTTATACTGCGCTGGTCGTTATATAATCGATACATCTCGTAGAAAGGTTCGCGCCAGTTCCACTTTTCGCGCTCGTGTTGATTGCCATCAATAAATAGCGGTTGTCGAACCGACGAATCTCGCAATTTGCCCACTGCACCGAAAACGCGGTATTGGACGCTTTAAATTTTTGGCACGTCAAATTTCGTTTGCATTTGTAATTGAAAAAAAAATCGGATAACGCTACACGGACATATCGGTGTCACCCAATTCTGAACGGTACGCCAATGCCGGGCGTACTGGCACTTGACTCGAATTAGATTCGATATTGTGCGATTCCGCTTCCAGATTGAAACCGCAAGTAATTTCGTATTCGAGAATCAAATATAACACTCAGAAATCCCGTCGGTGCTCTACAGTTGCGCACTCAATATCGTCACAGGGAAACTATCGGATGGCGACAAAAGTCTGCATCGCGCGTGAATCACGAAGAAAAGTTCGTATTTATTTACGTAAAAAATTCAAATTTGGTCACCTGATCTAAATAAAGGTTCGGAAAAAGGTTTAACTCCGTCGTAATGTAATTTTTGATTTGTCGCAACAGCAGTCTCGCATCACCTCGGTGGAACGCATTTGTTACGTCGAGAGTCCGAAATGAGGTCGCGCAAGAGTTTCGCACATAATAAAAGTAATGAACGCAACCAGGACCGTTAAATCATGCGGTTGACGCGCCGCGTGAAATACAGCCTGGAGGAAACATCTGATACATAGGGATTGAGTTTTTGCCCCGCAAAATGTTCCGCGTCTATATTGTCGTCAGAGTTCAACCGAGGTAAATGAATATGCAGTCGTTCTTATATTCTGAGCATTATAATCGCGGCATCACAAGTATTCCAGGTGAGACTCGAGACCTGAGAGAATTTAAAGTGAGACTAACGAGACGGACAATGTCGTATTTGGGGCAATGTAAATTTTGCCAAACTAGTTGCCGCGACTAGTTGCTAAGTTGCACGAACACGAATGTGCATAAATAATTCCCCTTTTTCAAGTAAAAATATTTAAATGACTGTTGTAATGTCTATTTAACAAGTCATTACACTTTTACTTATCAATCATCGATAGTCTTTTCAAATAAATTGCTGGGGAAATTTATCTCATATTGAGATGCTGAAATATTATTAGTTTTTGTCTGAAAATAAAGAGCTTTCATTCTTAAATTAAATTTTAAACTTTAAAGTTCGAGCGTGAGGCAAATTGCATTACTTCAACGTACAATATTGGAAAATTCTTTTAATATTTATACAAATTATATACGAGTTTATTTTTAACACAACTTAATAACTAAATTTTCTCCGTAGCTACGTAAAAAAAATGTAATTATTATAAGAACGCAGTCATCTTCTTGTCCCTCGTTATTTTTGAAATAACATTGACGCAAATTAATATGTTTTGAAAATAATTAAACATATAAATTAACAAGTATAATATATGTCATTATTGGGAAAATCGGTCAATTATCACGCATTGAATGACGCAGCGTTTGCCCTTTAATCTTCATTTCTCCAGTAATGTAGTTATTTCACTGATCAGATCTGTAAACATCGTTGTTTAGACATTTGGTTACCGAGCAACAATAATTATAGATTTTAATAGATGTAGTTTATCGCCACAGTGTCAAACATGTACTGTATTTTATAAATACGATTATCTCATCGCTCGCAGCGATAACGTCGTTTGACTGTTTGGATAAAAAGAACCCGATTAAATCAATGGAACGATGTGCACGATGTATTTTATCGATAACTGTGATATTGACTCCATTGTAAAAAAAATTGATTTAAAATTACATCAGCACAATAAGTGTAAGAGTCACATGATTATACTTGTAAATGTTTTACACTTGTGGTAACGTAATTTTTTGGCACTGTAACGATACACAAAAAGAACGGTTTTACTAAAAATTTAGCTAGACACAGAAATTTTGTTAAGCCATCAAAATAATTATGAAGGACGTTTAAGCATGATAAGTAATGTTGCAAAAAATTTTGACATTCTAGTAAACAATTAGAGCGCTTTAATATAATTATTTTGATTGTCTATATGCTACAAATTTATTATCAGATCTGTATTCAACTAAGTTTAAATGCTTTAGCGAAACCATTCTCTCTGTTTAGAAATAAATTGGAGGTCTACAAAAGTCAGTAATTTTGTTATAATGATTGTGATACGCTAGCGTATTTCTTTCCTAATTGGCAAATTGTAGTTTGTAGAATTAAATAGATTTGTAATCAATTTCTGGCTTTCTGGCATGTAAAAATTAGGCTTGTATAAATTACAGTACTAAGTACACCTCATTATCCTCAGCCACCAAGGGAAATTCAATGTAATCGACTTTTTCTGGCTATAAATTGCCTTCATGCTGCTCGGAATAACTCCACACGGAAAAGAAAATATCTGAAAAATTTAACATATTCCTTCAATAATAAATTCAAATGCTGAGTATGATTTGTCAATAAAATTAATTCATCTAGTTCTATACCGTTACTTTTAATTCCGCTATTGCAATGTGTTATGTTGAGGAAATATTTTCATCAGTAAATTGAGTATGAATACTTAATGTGATACTTAACCATTCGAGCCGTTTGGATCATCTTGGACTTTCGAATTTTTACATTTGCAGCAGTGCATTTAAAATCATAAGCCAACTTACCGTGCCGTAGTTCTAGGCGAAAAGGTACGGTATGTAATGTTCGTTATTAAAAGTTTTTTTTTCAACTTATTATTTTTAAATATGCGCTAATGCACTTTCCGCCTAAGTTTTCCCCATTACAATCCTAGAATTTTATGTTTAACCGGATCTCGTACACGAGATGGTTTCCTCTCCAGACTATACTTCATCGTGGAAAAAGTGTCAGAATTACTGAAATTTAATGCACCACGAAATTTAATGTAAACTTTCGCGCATAATATAATATAGTTTATCAATGATCGAGATATTCTTGGGATTGTTTCCCCTCGAAATTAATAAAAAAGCTATAACCAGCGCCATTTCGCGTGCTCGTGAGGAGACGGCCGCGAAGATGCCATCAATGTTCAGGAGGGCGGAACGAAGATTTCGACAAAAAGACAAGATAGAAAAAGCAGCAGATAAAATAGAAGACACAAATAAGAAACGAAGAAAAATGTGCGAGCTATTCACGCGACATAGTGCCCATAACGGCTTTTATTGCTCGCCGTTCATTAAGCCGGGTTACTTTGCTCACGCGAGCGTATTGGATGAAGCAATTAAAGCACGCGCCGATTCGAGATATAATTTATTTGCCACGGAGTTACGTAAAGTTACGCGTACTCTCGCGCGATCGCACCCGCTAAGACCCTAATTGCATTTATGCCACGCTGACTGAGGTCGATATCGATGCAAAATGATTTAGTATCAACTCGCGAACCTAAGTTACACGGTTATAGGATGAAATATCGCGCGAAGAACTATTTACTTCGCCTTATAAGTGTGTACTTTCGCTCTCGAGCCTCTGAGGTATAGAGCGTATCACGACGTAAAGTGACGTCAGTCCATTCCTTCAGTAAGAAACATAATTTTTCACGAGAGAGCTGTATCAACGCGAAGAGCTATGTTTCTTGCTGAAAAATGAAGAGATTTGTGTGAATTTATCTCTACACAATAGTTCCGGACTTAGGGTACAACTTGCAATTAAGAGATTGCGGATTGCGGATATTTATTTCGACATAAATTCAATAGAGCAAATTCGCCGCCGTTAATGACGCAATTGACATTGCTTTTCCTCTCGCAGTTACTTCCTTGCTCTACGTAATATCGGAATAGAGTTTCCCAATTAGTTCGCTCATTCCTAAATTACATCGTCCAGGAATCGTTTGGAAGCCATTTGGAGCCGCTCTTGCCAACATTTTCAGTTCGATTGTTAGCGCTTACAAACCGCTGTAACGCGATACCTACGCGAGAATCCTCGAGTTAATTGTTCCACGAACGTGATGTAGAACGATGAAGAACAAACCTGAAAAAATCCACATCCTTTTACGAGTTTTGTGCTCTTTTCTTTCGAGATATGGAATTTGATTATAGAAAATGTTATAGTTTAGTTTCAATTTTTTATTTGTAAATTTATATAATAGCGGAAGTAGATCTTAATTTACGTTATTTACTATTTAAGATTTTAGACAAGCCGATATATAATAATATGATACGTATTTTTATAGCGTTATATCGCGAAAATTTTCGACTTAATCATTCTGTGACGGACAAGAGCGATGAAGAGCAATTCTAAAAAAAGATTCTCATTTTATATGGATTTTGTACTCGTTATAAATTCCTTTCAATAAGATATATGGAAATCGATTATTAAAATAGTTGCACGGAATGAACGGTTTTGTTGAAGTAAAAAATTAATTAAATATAGATTTGAAAATAATATTTTTAGACCATTTAAATAATTAGAACGTTCAAGCATGATGAGCAATGCTATAAAAAGTTTTGACATTCTGGCAACTATCTTGAGCGTCCTACATTATTATATTGATCTAACAAAATTCTTTTCAAATCTGTATTTAGCTAAATATTTAGATACTTCAACAAAATAATTCTTTCCGTGTGTAGCTTAGTTTTAATTGTATTTTTATTGTTTTTGCAAACTTATAATGAGGAAGGAAACTTATAAAAGAAGATTTTAATTTATCAAATTACTTAGCATTTCGGATTGAAGAGATTTAGTTAAACAAATCGAAAAGTTGTACTGTGGGATAATTTAAATATCGTTATTTTGACGCAGCGTCGTTTTTAAGTTTCCAATTTCCAGTTAATGCGCGATAACGCGCCTTCATCGACAGGTACGCTCGAATTTCACGTTTAATTAAGGACTTTTCTCAAGTCCTATTTTTGCATCGTGCTGTTCTAACCGAATTTCGTTCACGTTGCACGGCAATGTGCTTTTGAGGCGCGCCTTTTAGGCACGGGCGCCAACGCCAACAGAGTGCTTTTGCTTTTGTTCGAAAGAGTTTCGACTAGTTTTGCTCGTGGAGCAAAGAGAAATGGTGTTGCGCTTAGAGATTTTATCTCGTTCACCCTCGATTTCCACGCGCGAGACGACGGCCGAGGCTACGGCGGCGGCGGTACACGCCGCCTCGGTTTTGTTAGAGTATGCAAAGCAAGTTCTTCCGCTTTCTCCAACAAGGCCATGATCGCGATCGTTAATAAAGCAAGAGATATCTCTCTTGCTTAGTGTTTTCCTTCGGGATGCATCCTTCGGATAGCTGTAATCGGGAAAATTTAATAATTCACGCAGGCTATCTCATTTCTGAGATATACCTTGGAATTGGATATACCGATATCGTATAAACTCACTTTTATCTGCATGAAACTTACATCTTACTTGCGAAAGCAAGTACGAGTTTTCAAAAATTCGGAACTTTTTTTGAAGTGCTCATTGAAATGGTAGAAAGAAAACGCTTTATGGTAAAAAAATGTTTGCTTCGCTTTTTATGCGATACGTCGATATTGGAGTAATGCCGTTGAACTAATATCTTTAGCATGAGACCTGGTTGTGTGCTCTTCTGTACACGTATCACGAGCAATAACCGCGATCGAAATCGACGCATGTAAATCGCACATCATCATTTCGAGGATAATGTTTTCCGCTGCCGTAAAAACGGAGCGTTTCCACGGAGTGATGCACGATTGTTGTTGAACACACATCAGTGCGTACGCATAACTGTGCTCATATAAAACCGCTTTTTACAACGACGATTGTGGCAGAGGCTATAAAGAGGTCCGCCGCACGATTTCAGTTAGGTATCCTCAACGATTCCGGCGGCTCTCCATTACGGTTGAACGATATTGCGTAAACGCTGAAACTCTAATCGACCAGTTTTCTATGCATAGTCGGTTGCAACGTATTCTGATCAACAATGTCACCAATTTGGCCGAATAATTGAAACGCGTGACTCGCGCTATCGAAATGACGATGCCGTTCCGTTCGCGTATTCGGCAATTTTTATCATCGACTTCACAACCGTGAAAAAAACATATTTAGAAACAAAAACCGGTTATATCGCGTTTTTTAACTAAAAACGAAGCTCAGCAAAAATTGTCAAAAAAAGAACAAAAGAAAAATAGCACACGAACGTTTTTATCGTGTTGATTGTATCGTGTGTGTAATATTTGAAAGTATTTTAAATAGTTAATATATAATCTTTTTAGATTTTTAAATAATTTAAAAAAATGATTTATTAAAATTAAAAATATTTACAGATCAATAAGATTGAGATTATTGTTTAATAGTTATTATTTATAATTTAACATTACTGCTTTGTTTCGGTTTATTTGATTTAAAATATATTTTATTTCTTCATTAATGTTTTATTTAAAACTTTTCTGTAACATCTCTTTTCTGTGAAAATTTTTTATTTTTTAATCATATTGACCTAAATGATATGATTTAATAGTATAGGAAATTCAAACAGGACATCAGAGTTAAACAATAAAAGTGAACATATTTATAAAATAATTTATTTAAATATATAAATGCAATATATTTAAAAAATACATATTTATAACATATCTCTGAGAAATCAATACCAACACTTTTTTATTTAATCTAAATTAAATCTATTTACACAGGAAATTCACATCTGATTAATCGTTAACATTATTAATCGTTATCATTAAAATAAATGAGAATTTTTAATTCCTCCTTTTAGTCTCGATTTGATTTAACTCTTTTAATGAAAAAAAATATAAATAAAATTAAAAATATCATTTGTAACAAATACGCGTTTATAATTATCCAACGCTAATCGAATTGGATCACATCGCTGTGAAGCAGCTTGGCTTCCGTCGATTTATCCAACTTTTGCGCATCCGTGGAGTATCCGAAATGTAACGAAACGGAGTGCAACTAGGAATGGGAGAGGAAAGGAAATCCTTCTACCTCAGTGTCTCCCAATTTAATTTAGCTGCAAACCTCTTTGGAATCCGAGGAAAAGTTGTGAAGGGTCTAATCCTACGCTTTTATGTAAAGTTGCCAAATTACATCCGAAACAAGTGATTGCGATGACAATCAAATAAGTTAGAGATTGCGACATTTTAGTCTGATCCAATTGTAAGAGACCGAAATTGGTTTAATTAGGAAATAAAGAAAGTATCGCATTGTATTACACGTTGCAAGTTGTATACCTTCAGTTTTTTATCACTAATAATTTGTCGTCTTGATTGTCTTCAGCGTAATTTTATTTATAACTTTTAAAACATTTCTTGCAATAATTTTCCCTTATTGATTTTACGGAATATCGTTTGGGAGACACTGTTCAAGTTGAATCGGAATTGCGGTTCGACGGAGTAATCGGACAAACGAGATGCTCGGCGGAAGAGTGGCCGGTGTGTCCGATGTATTTCAAAGCAGGAAATAAACGTAAGTTCTTCGGGACTTGCAAAACTCACCGGACGCGTATTCGTGCCCGAGCGAGACGGCTAAGCTCGTTTATGTGGGACAGCAACTAAAGCAAGAAAAGCTCCAGTTCTCGCTTCTCATTTCTGCAAGCGAAGCAGTTCATTCAAAATACCCGGAAAATACAACGAAATTATTTGTAGTTTTTGCCATATTAATCGATTTAAGAAAAAGGAAAAAGAATTATGTTAAAAAAATTATGTAAATTTCTTACGAGATTGTATAATTAATTCTTATTTATTCTTCTTTTTAATAATTCCACAGCTACTGTAAACTTTTTTTTCCTTGTAATTATGATATTTCGTTTGCCTAATTGTCACAATTATCTCATTTTATTTAAAATCAGTACAACAAAAATTGTATTAAAGAAACATTTAATTTTCGGAATTTAATTTATTATTATAATTAAAATTAACAATTTATCATCATGTTATATAATCTATTTGGAATTTTGTAATTTGACAAAAATCTTTCATATTGAAACGTCGCTGTCAGAGCTATCATCCTGGGGAGATATGAGCTCCGAGATGTCTTCAACGCGCTTTGAATGAAATAAGCACGGTCATCCAAAGTTCGACAATAGCGTCTCACCACTTGCATATATATCTCTCTCTCTCTCTCTCTCTCTCAAGGAATGTGTATCACGAGTTTTAGAGTTCCATAGAAGATGACCAAAGGATGACGAATGTCTTCTTCCAAGCGATTCCTACATAAATAGCTAGGAATAAGATTTATGTTCGTTGCAGTGATCAATTTAAGCCAGACCACAATCGAAAAAAAATCGAATAGAAATTATTAAATTTAATAGCGAATTTGATTAGATTGTATTAATGCACATTGGTGCATATTAAAGCTTTCGTGCAGTGATCTAATCTAAGCTTTAAAATGAAATGTACAAATTCTATTAAATAGCACACTTGAGTTTGGTAATGATAATCAAGCGTTGATGAAATAATTTCAATTAAATGTTTGATTTAGTATAATCAAATATTTAGTAATATTTAGTAATATTTATATTAATAGTAACTAATCGGTTACCAAACGGTTATTAAATATTACTAAATATTTGGTTAACTGAAAATTTAATTAAAACCATTTTACCAAAACCTGATATTTATCATCTAGGTTTAATTATTATTGCTAAACTCTTTTTTCAGTGCACAATAAAGTTTTATTGTAGATTTCGCGGTTTAACGCGTTTATATGTTTATATTAAACACATATCTTTATGTCGATATGTATCCATCCAGGTTTCAATATGCATCAGTGCGCATTAGTGCATCCAATCGAATTCTCTATAAATTGGGTTTGAAATAAAGTGAGCAGACCAAATACACGGAGCAGCTCGCGCCTAAAGCTTTCTTTAATATACATATTAACTAAAGCGTTTCTATATTCGAAATTTTCAGTGACAAAACTGATGTATTCGCATGCGATTAATTGTGATTTGGACGCGTAATATAATTTCTGTATGATCTCTTATGAAGTCTGTAACCTTTCCGAATCCGGATATTGAGCACGTGTCGCGCACATTTATCTGAGAATCCTCGCAGCTGCGATCTATGCATTGCAGCTGGCGTACCGTTAAAAGTAGTCTCATTAAAACTTAATAAGTACCATAAAATACGGGCGGCCATGTGCACTGGGACCAATTATTCCATTGAATCCTTTATATATAGATTTTTCCATTTATTCGGATGATCCATTTATTTTTTTCATTTTCCAATATAAACAAAGTTATTAGCTATGCGATGATAAATATAAACATGGAGTTAGCTAATGAAAGGCAAATAGAAGATTTTACGCGTGAAAAGATGATGTCAGCGATGTATAATATTTTTATAAACACAGAAATTAATGAAAAGTTACAGTATTGCTAATTATTTGTGGATTTGCGCTGGAAAGATTTTCCGCCTTAAATATTATTTTATATTGAACAGAAGCGTGAAGAATGAAATAGAAAAAATATACAAAACTGTCTTCCTTCTCTTAATCTCATATATATAAAAATTGCAAAATAAAAAATATTAAAACATACGTGCAAGCGTGCGCAAGCAATAGTTAAAGCATTTTCTTAGCAAAGCTTCTCGTTGAGCTTTTCACGAAACACTTGACGTCTTAATGCTTTCATGAAGAGCAGCGCGACGTGAAGTTCTTAATGAGTACATAACGTATATAAAGAGAAATCTGGTGAATTTATATATTTGCGGTCATAAGATGCAGTCATTCAAAATGTAGCTCGAAACGAGGACAAGTTCAAAAGATAACCACAGTGCAGAGAGCAACATGGCAGCATACAACTTTATTCGATTAAAGAATGACATTTGACTGACCATGCAAAGAGATGTCGGCGTATTTAACGCGATAGAATTACACGGTAAGATTTTGTGAGAATAATGTTATTAATCCAAATAACAAGAAGTGCGTATGTACATATGTGTTTAAATGTGTGTAAACAGAAAGCAGCTATTGATACCTGTATTTAGTTACATAAAATGTATATTTATACTTGTATAGACTTAAAAATTCGTATGAAAAATGTGGTCGTATTTCATTAGAGAAACATTGACGGATTTTAATTCCAAACAGGTGCCTCTTACACTTACGTAAGCCATAAAATGTAAACAATATTGAAGACAATTTTGTATATATTTTTTTCTGTTTCATTTTTCATATTCTGTTCAATATAAAAAAATATTTATATTATAATATTGATATTTTTGATTTGCTATATTTTTGCTCCTTGATCATGATTGGTCGATTTTCTCATTATTTACGTTTTTCTATATGCCTACATCATCTCTACGTCCATAATACTGATACGACTGTGTAACGCTTGCATCTGCAGTCAACAAATTTGCATAAAGACATTCTAGAAAAGTCTTGCGCGAACGAGCTTGCGGGATCACTCAAGAGAAGATGGAAGTTGCGCGATTAATCCGCTAAGAGCTACGACGGTTGTGCTTGCCACTCGAGCGGAAGAATGCTTCTTGCTTATGCCAATCGGCATTGACTGTTGGCATTCCGGAGAAATGGGTCAGACCGAAGAGCAACGGTCGGCAATCCGGAGAGTGCGTTTATCTCGATCGCGATAATTTATCACCATAAATTCAGAAGGGTGCGAGGAGATAGCGTGACGTTTTTGCGACGCCGTGGTATACTTTACTTCAGAATGGCGGAGAATTCAGTTAAGCGAATTTCGTGAACTTCTTGGAATACCTTGAATTAGTTATCTGGCACGTCAGGTACAAATTGATGCGTGAGATATTGAAAATGGATTGTATGATCCTGTTATATATGTCGTAGGCAAATAACTATTTTAGGAAAATGCTATCTGCCTGGTCAAATAGCTTAGAATTAAAAATACAAAAATTATATAATTTTTGTGTTTTTAAAGCAGGCATTTTGTGTTTTTAGAATGTTTCAAGCTATTTGACCTGGCAGTCAGGCAGATAGTATTTGCCTGATGTCAGATATTATTTTCCTAAAATACAATAGCTATTTGCCTACAACATATATATGCACGAAGAGAACAATTTTGCTAAAATACAGATCTGAACCATTTAAAAAATTGTATCAGATGTTTAACTTGATTGTTAGAATGTCAAAACTTTTTACAGCATTGTGCTTGAATGTCTTACAGAATAATTTTGATAGTCCAACATAAAATTATTTTCTGATCTGTATTCAGCTAAATTTTTAGATACTACAGTAAAATTGTTCTTTCCGTGTGTGTATGCGACATATGATTATCATATGATATTCGTCAAACAAATCAAATTGAATTCAGCATTGGGTGCCGAGTCTCAGAAGGAATTTTAGCATTATTAAAGATCTATAGAAAAATGTAATCATTCTCGTTAAAATGTGAAGAAAAAGATATTTTCGTTCAGAATAAAATTTAAAGCTATTTATAGAAGCTTATAAATTATTAAAAATTATTGTTATTTAGAAGGAAACTTTTTGTTTTTCATTTCAACCGTAGATCTTGAAATATTTAAGTATACGTTTTACACTTTTTTTTTACATTGGAGTATTTTACTTACCATGGTTTATAACAGGTAATGACTCTCTCGGCTGAGTTGTACAGTTATATTTGTAACAAATTCCGTTCATTTACTGATTGCCTTTTTCAAACGTTCATTATCATGCAAGGAATTATTCTTGAAAAATTACTATTTTTACTGTTATTTATTTAAAACAAGAAATGTTACTCTGGAAAATTCAGAGAAATTAATTCCAAATAACTTGCCAGTCTAATAATTTTCACATTCTTTTGTACACCTAAGTAGAAATTGCTTACATTAAATATGTTGCCATTATCGAAACTTACCGAATTGCAGTACCGCTGCTGCGAGAATATTTTAGGTAGTCTTTAACTGGAATTCGAGAAATGTTCATAAATCAGTTCGGGTACGTCCTGTCGGACCTATCGTGCCAGGACGACGAAGATCGCGGCACGCCACGGGAGGCTCGACCCATTAACTTAGAAATATATAAGATCACGGAAGCGTATCACGGAGTCGGAAAGTTATGCGATAGTGGCCGCTCACGAAGGAGCATACGCCGTTGAGAAGTTAAATTACGCGCTAGATCCTCGACTTTTATGTCGAGCCTCGATGAGAATTCTTTTATGTGCGAATACAAGACTCGGCGATATCGCTGCTAGTTGGATCTGCGATCACGAAGATTCGAGCCGGATAAAGATTCACTCGTGAAAATCCTATCGAGATCTATCGTGCGTTTTTTACTTATATTTTTATAAATTCAGTTGAGACACGATGCTTTTACGTTTATTTATTTGACGCAATGCGCAAAACGCGTCATAAACGCGTTTGCATTGGAGTATTTTATTTACCATGGTTTATAACATGTAATGACTCTCTCGGCTGAGTTGTACAGTTATATTTGTAACAAATTCCGTTTATTTACTGATTGCCTTTTTCAAACGTTTATTATCATGCAAGCAATTATTCTTGAAAAATTACTATTTTTAATGTTATTTATTTAAAACAAGAATAATTGTATAAGCAAATATTATAATAATGCAAAATAATATAATAATAATAATTTTACAATAATATATTATAATTTAAACATTTATATGTGTTTATAATAAATATACTTTTAAAAAAATACATTTAAAAAATTGTAAATTTTACTCTAAAATTAATTATTTTGGCCTTGCAGTTTTCCTGTTAAAATTGAAACATGAAATTAATAATTTGTTTTTACACTGTTTTATATTAACGCACGTTACATCATTTTACACACATTTATGTGTCTCTAAAGCCGTAGAGTTAATTTTTGCCGAGCATTATTATGTATACATGATTTTCTTACATTATATTTTCTAAAATACCACATTGTAATTATTATTTATTATAGGCGTGAAATCAAGATTGTGTAACCAGCCAAATTTGCGTTTTAGAGTAGCCTCTGATGATACTTTACGGCATTAATTAATATCTAATAGCACAATACTGACACATAATCGGCTCAGCAATATTGTATGAGATATTAACCGTAGCAGCACGGCCCAATGGTCACGTTTCAATATCGTTGGAAAACTGTTGGACTCGACATGAAACGTTTCTTCAGTAGCAAAAGGATCGTCCTTAATTGCTCGCGCGCAATATTACACTTCACGAGTTTGAATCGTGCTCCATAGCTGCCGTCCTTAATTTTACATTATGTACCTTATATAACTCAAGGCGATGAAGCACATCGAATATTATTCACGACATCTTAAAGTACAAAGTGCTATGTGAACAACCGGAGTAAAGAGCTACATCCTACCGCGAGGAGTATAAATCGCCATATTGTATATCTCTGCTATTTGCTAAACGCGAGCGAAACAGTGTAATGGACGCTAAGCTTTCTTTCGAGCTTGATTAACTTGGAGCTAGGAACTAGCGGTTGTACGACTTCAAATTGTTCGAATAACTTACCTGTACTTCGTTCTTAGCATTGCATTGATTAGCCCGTGGACCACGTTTGTATATTACGTTTCAACTTGTGGATTATAACTTTCAGAGTTCAATCTAATTTATGTTTGTGTTCTAAGATTTGCAAAAGTGATTGTCTCCATTAATATTATTTTACTCGCATGAAAAATGTATATTTTTTATGAACGCAAATATAAGAAAGCTGTCTACTGAAAAAAAGAGTTTGGTAGTAATAATCAAGCTTTAATGAAATAATTTCAATTAAACGTTTGAGTAATATAAAATATTTAGAATGAAAAAGAGGACAATGGTTCAATAAACTAAAATGACAAGAAGGGCGCTACGAATAGCTAGAAATAATTGTTTAAAACGAAGAGATATTTATATCCAAGTCAAATTATTAAAAAATCATTTTCGATAACACGTGATTATTACGTTCTGTACAAATTATTTCTATCGTGACTCAAGTAAGCGAAACAGTTTTTTTTTTTTCCCCAAAACAGTGAGCGTGCAATGGTCAAGATGTAATGTTGTCAATTACAAGTTCCCAATTAATTACAATAGTCAGTCATACTTCTATGTGAAATTTATATGTATAATCAATAAAATAAAAATAAAAGTCCATTGATGCTCAATTGTCCCACTTTATAAACAAAGAAAAGAACAAAATTAGGATAGAGAGAAAATATTACTAAATATTTTGTAATATTTAGTAATATTAATAATAAATAAACATAACAATAATAAAAAATTGATTAGATGGTGATCAACGATTATTAAAGGTTAACGGTTATTAAATATTTGATTATTAAATGAACATTTAATTAAAATTATTTTATCAAAATTAATTATTGTTTAAGCTTGATTATTATTACGAAACTCCTTTGTTTGTGTCGCAATGAGTTTTTCGCACAGTGTATTATCTAAATAGTTTTCAATAATAATTTTAAACAAAACCGCTTAATTGAATCACACAATATGTAGATGTTAGATACATTTTCAATTTCATAAACTGCGCACCGAACACAGTCGGTCTTGAAACGCAACCATAAACTGGAGCTGGAAATAATATCACAAATTAAATTGATTGTCAATTTTAATAATGATACTACAAGTACTTTGCATGATAAATAATATATTGCGAAAAATATTACCCCAGCCATGGTTCAAACCTGTAACTCTTTCATTCCATAACGAGTATGATATTAATTTAATTATCTGGGCATGTAGTAATATTTATTACAACAATCAGTATATATAAAAAAAATAAAACGTCTTGAAAGGGGAACTAAACAACAATAAATTTGAACTAGACCGCTTTAGTGAATCATCCAAATAAATAATGAAGTGCCAATTATAATCGAGGCTATGATCTTGATGCCTAACAGTATTTTATATGCAGATCTTAAAC
Source organism: Solenopsis fugax (assembly GCA_003595255.1). Taxonomy (NCBI): domain Eukaryota; kingdom Metazoa; phylum Arthropoda; class Insecta; order Hymenoptera; family Formicidae; genus Solenopsis; species Solenopsis fugax. The sequence goes on along the minus strand of QKQZ01054963.1, from coordinate 15,161 downwards.
ATTTGTTTTACGAAACAATCGCATAAATATAATTTAACTTTGCGGAGAATCACGCAGTGATTTTCACAGGGACGGAATATACGTTTTTATTGACGTAATTGCCAGTTTACATCCTTCCTCGGTTCGGTAACTTTGCAGAAAGACTCGTTTGTATCGACAAAAGATTATTGGCTTTTCGAACGATAGTTTTCGCACTCACACGTACATCCATTTATCTCAGACTTTACCTCACTGAGTCTCTAGAGGCAGATTGCAGGATATTACTTCGCTGACTTCGTGATCTCCCTTTATCCCACTTCTTAACGTGTAATTCGTGAGTTCCAACTGCGCTTGAAAGGAACGCAAAGGCTCATTTCGTTCCGGACGCTGTCGGGCAGCCTGAAGTAGCGGCGCATTTCGCTATCCCGATGCCGGTATTACACGTCAGGTCAAACGTTACAGATGGGCAATTAAAGTGTTACAACCTACTCCCCGCGAAGTGCTTAGCATCGGCAGGGATGCGCTGTGTTTATTGAAACGATGGCTGTCCGTTCTTTTTCTCTTATAATTCAACTATCTTATCAACGAGCTATTTAATTCGATCGATACGAAATCTAATTAAGGATTAAAGGATCTTATAAAATTGGTCAACTTTCGCTCAGTAGCGATATTTTTCAACAAGTAGCTTTCAACGTAAAAGATATCGATCTTTCAACGCTTTTGAAAAACAAGTTTCCTCCAAGTTGTTCTCATTCCGTGACAACCTCGCGTTTGTCTGCGAGGAAGCATATAATGGTAAATACAATTACCTTGTTCCATCGAGGACCTGCATAAAATTAACAAACAGATTGACGGATCACTATGAATGATTTCCTTCGTCCGGACTTCTCGTTACTCCTAGTCGGAGTGCCGCAACACGCGAAACGGTAGGTGTATGCACATCAGTCAAGAGTCATGACGTGCAGCGGCAACAAGCGTGCAATTACTCGAAGAAACAAGAAAGTGTTTCGGTCTATCGGGCGTAAAATGCGAGAAGGGAAGTTTAAAGAGAAGCGGCACCGACCGCCTCGATTAGAGTGAGCGCCGCGCGTTCGCACCGGCAAATAAACGGTTAAATTATACATTGTTAAACGACGGACAGGCTGAAACGGCGCGCGGTGGTGGTCTATTTTTGAAGGTGGCTGCGCGCGGAGAAAGAAGAAAGCCCCTTGAATAAAACATATCTACCGCCGGGCATGTCCTGGAGTCTCTTTCTCTCTCTCTACTCATCCCTTCGCTCCCTACATCTTCTTCTCCGCCTCCTCTTTTTTCATCCGCTCTACCGTTAAACATCCGCCCCCGTCCTTGGCGAGGTCATTCGGGCGACCCGTCGCGTAATAGCGACCCGTTGATAGTAATAAAGTAAGCGTGTTGCACCCGAGAAACTTCGAATGAAGTTTACCGTCGTGGTCGAGGAAATGTCCAAAAGTGGGGCAGTCTCTAAGAGAGTCATCCCGCAGTCATTGGTACGTAGCGTACACGCGAAAGATCATTTAACTTTCTTAACAAGCAAGAAAACTTGAATTGCCTCGAGCATGAAATTAATTATTCGGTTTTGATGGCTGATATCTAACGATGACATTGACTCTCGGCGGACCGTGTTGATGAATGTAAAGTAACAAGTTCCGTTCGCCTCAGGTCGTTCATAAAATTATTCATCAATAATTCCATCGACAAATCGCTTCATTGATTTTTCTTCCCTTCAGGCTCCGACAGCAAGGTGTCGGACGTTGACGGACAGCCCTACTCGACGTTACTCTACAGCAACGGCCCGGGTTACATGCATCCGCGGAACATCCTGCGAGAGGCTGGGAAAGATTCCATTCAGGTAAGAGAGGCCCATTCTCATTTCCGTACGCGTGAGTGGTAGTTCACCAGTGTTTATTGGATCGGAGAATGATCGAGTGGCGAAATCGAGACCGCGCTCGAAAATCCATCACGTACCATCGCTGTTCCATCGTGAAATATTCTACCAAACACTTCCGATTGCCTAGCTCCAACCATTTCCTCGAGTGAAATTTCCTGAAATACCGCGTTCGATGGGCGCTAGGAATTTTTAATTTTGCCGTTAAAATTAATGAAAGAGCTACGCGATCGGGCATGAGGCACCAATTTAATTTAAAATCAGAACATGCACATTATGATAATGTGGAATGATATTCTGTGCTGAAAAATTGCATTGCTTAAATAATAATTGCATATAAATCTTCTCAAAATGTTATGATTTTACATGTTAAATAGTCCCAAAAAGAAAATTAAATTAATATTAAAATTATATTTTAATCACTCGATAGAGAGAATAGAACATATCACACAAATATTTATACACATATTGGGAGTAAAATGTGTTTGATTTTATTTAATCTTTCTGCGATGAAATTAATTTTCTTTTTTTAATATGAATCCACCGATAAATGACTCTTCAAAATTCAAATGTGTATCGATTCAATAATGTATGAAGAGAAATTGTAAATACGATACGTGTCCAATTGCTTACGAAAAATGCAACAAAATAATACATGCGTCGACTGTTTTATTTATATACTTTATTTATGACACTTCTATTCGCACTCGTCGCGTATTGATTTAATTTCCTTCGAAAAGCTGACATAGCTTTTCGAGAATTCGTATTTATCTTCCGATCGTGTTACGTTACGCGCATTCCCCGCTTTACAGGTTTTCACACATCATGCGTTTACATAGAGATTGAAATTTATACTAATCTGTAAACAAAAATGTTTTGTCGTATACTTCACAACTATCCGCGATCTCTCATGTATTCACCGTTTTATATCATTTTATATTTACAACATTTCAAGCGGATACATTTGCATCCCCGAATATTTACGCTACGGATATTATTTGACGTCGCCGAAGTTACATCGCGGAACGTGTGTGTGGGGGTAGATCATCCCGCGCTTTTATTCGCACTTCGCTTTATATTATCATGCCAAACACGTACGTACAGTAATTTAGTCTCCGATACGGCAGGCGTGGCTATTAACAAATTTTACGCGGAAATTCGGTACGTCGTATATAATTACGATTTTACTATCTTATTTAAACATAATGTACCATACTATTATGCCACTCTACAAGATTAATATAAATTGATCTTGATTAACGGAGAATAATGTCTACCTATATATTGAATATACGTTTCTACCAAGCGTATAAATTTTCATTTTTACGAAACACCTCGTTTTACGACTATTTAAAGACACTAGATGAAAACGCCGAGACAGAGAAGTTACGAAATCTCGATTTAATAGAAGATTTTAATTGGTTTCTTTTAATTGTCAAGATATTTAATGTTGAAAATTAAAAAGATAATTTTTCTCATATATTTTGCAAGCTCTTTATATCGCGTATATGCGATATTAAAAATCCAGCTCGTTGAGATCACAAAGTAGTAATTCGTACAATCTTTTCGCTCACGGCGCTCTCGGAATGCATTGAGAAAATTCGTTCGTAAAGTTATAAAGGTATCATCTGACGGTGACTCTCGAGCATGATTATTCAATTCCTTGGAATGCTCAGAGTGAATCGTCATAAGCGGCAAGTGGGAAGAAACTGATTAAAATCTGGATTGGGCTATTGGAGCGATAAATTACATTGGCCTGTCTGTCCTTTCTCAGTGATCCTTATAAGTTGCAAGGGACCGAACGAGACATTTCGTTATCTTTAAATAAAATTTAGGCGACAGTTTGAATGAAAGCATTAAAGAGAAATGTCGGATGAAGAATTTCATTATTTATTCGTTATTTTGAGAACTGTCTAAAATAACATTTAATGATTGTTTAAATTTTGCTCCAATATTATTACACGAAAAGGATAGTTTTGTGGGTACCGATGTATCTAAAAATTTAGCTGGATATAAATCTATAAAAATAATGTTGTTGGGCCATCAAAGTAATTATGTAGGACACTCAAGCATGATGAGCAATGCCACAAAAAATTTTTACATTTTAGCAACCAGCGTGAGCATGATTATTTTGGTAGTCTAATAAAATTATTTTCAGATCTGTATTTAGTTAAGTTTTTAAATACTTTAGGAAAACTTTTCTGTGTAAATACTTGTGAATTAATCACATCCGACTGTATCTTTTTATTCCTTTTAAATACATACTTTGAAGAACTATAAGAAAACATAATACATTATAAATTGTAACAATATTTAAACAAAAAGGGAATTATAATAATCTTATAGGATTTATTTGCAACATTTTTTTGAAATTATTATGAAGCCTATTAAAAAATCTTTAGTTTTAAGATTTATAATTAAACAGAAATTGATGCAGATTATATATATATTGTATATCTACAAGTTCAGACAATTTTTATTCATATAATCCGTGTTTTTGACAATTCTACATATCGTTTAGCTATTTGAGAAATTAGTTACATTGCACGCTTTACTGTTATGCCTGTTGCAATGCATACGGTAATGCCTGTGAGTACATAGTACAAGCTAGGATCGCATAATATTGCTACGATAGTATCGTTTAAACTCCGTTCGCGCGGTCGCATTTTCCTACGGACTCTCATGTAAACGTAAATTCGCATAAATCGATATCACGCGAAACAAGAAGCGCCCGTATTTTACATGGGTAGATTGCTCTCGTTTTACGAGAATGTGATTTACAGGGTAAATGTCAGGCATGCATTAAGCGCGTAAATCTGGATCTCCCAGCCGGTATTAGCAGCAAATCTCATGATCATAATACAAAGTACGTAGTAAACGTGCATGCAGTGCTACCAAGATAAACAGTAACCTAATTTCCAATCGAAATTGTTTATCTTGAGAATGCAAAGATGATGATTCGACTGTCCATCGCCTGATTTTGAAACGAATTATTGAACTATAGCAAAGTTATGTGACGTTATAAGGATTTATTGAATTTTGTTTGTACAATGAATCTTTCCGCTTTTTTAAAATAACAAACAAATTTCAAATTATTTAATGTTGAGAATTTTATGGATCGTATTGTTACACGAAAAGAACAGTTTTGCTGAAATATCTAAAAATTTAGTTAGATATACAATAGATCTGAAAATTATTTTATTAGATCATCAAAATAATTACGAAGGAAATTTTATAATCATAAATGGTGCAAAAAATTTCGACATTCTAATTTAAGCATCATACATAATTTATTTTGAGACGCCAACTATAATTTGAAATTGGTTTTATTATTAAAAAGAAAACGAAAAGATTTATTGTGGAAACAAAATTCAATTGTAAAAATATATCACTGTAACACGATATCAAATGCTTAAAAATTTACGAACGGGGAATATTTACATAAATTAAATAATGTAAACAATATTTCCCGTATTATTTATTTCTATTTTCGTAGCTTAAACTGTATATAAGAACTCTTTTTCGTGGTTTATGATGTGACGACATCATAATATTTAATATGTTCACATTTCTGACTAACAAAACTGGTGTGGTGTTTCCACTGTTCAATTATAGGAATAATTATTGTAGGATGATCGATATTCAAGTGGCGCAATGTTTACTTTATATAAATATTTTATGCTGGGACTGCGCGCGACTTATCTATCCTCGCATTTTATATGTACCGACACGGCGCAATAAAAAGCAGATACGTTATTACTCTACCTCAGTGATTTATACTTGCAATTACACTTGGGAGTTAATGCTTCAGATATCCCGGACGAATTAAACATCGTGCCGGGCTGATATCGAGATATTTAGTACACGTCGACTCCTTTCGTTCGCGCGTTGTAGCATGCAAATTAATGAGAATTTTTCAGCTTCGATGACTCGCCTTTTGCATCGCGCCGTTTCTTTTGTCCTCGTATTATGCTGCGCACTCTGCTGCATTCACGAAGCGCAAACTGGTACAAATCTGTTCCGCCCCGCACGGTCGACTTCATCCCGGCTCGCAGGGGTGTTCACCCTGCATGAAGTATCCGCCTCTTGTAGATATCTTAAAGCAACCCTCTTCGCTCTTTATTCGCGCAGTCAAAATTTTTTGTCTCGTATAAAACTCGCTGGTAAATACTTCTTTTTATTTTTACCAAAGTTTACTTTATAGAAAAGAGGGAGAAAAAGAGATGCAATGCGGGAAGAACTTCAAGAACTTCAAACGTGATTTTAATGTTTCTTTATAAAATATAAATAAAGGCTCTGGATTCTATACTTATATTATGATAAATGTGTACGAGATAGACGAATTAAGAATTTAATCTAATCTGTTGCGTTAGACGTTCCTTTAATAAATCTAATGGCTATAGCCATTATATTGCTTTTATATCTGATCCCCTTGTTTATCTCGGTAAGAGCTCAGTGTCTCAGCTCCATTCCATAGATTTTGTTGCCGGGAATAAAGTCACGAGGTATGTTTCGTTCCGCGATATCTCCGAGCTTTCGCATTACCCAATACCGAGAACATACCGAGCTCCAGATGTACTGATGGCGGATAATGCTAACCTCTTACGATATTTAACGCTTTCTCCCGACGGACCATAATTCCTTAAGACGCCATTTTCCCAGTTACATCCTGCTCCTGCTTCCCGTCTAGCAACCCAACGTTGTTTTATGCGATCATCGTCGCTGGCAGGATTTCTCTCAGGGGGACGCGTGGACGCCAACAAGATTTGGGGGATGCGCGAAAACGCCGACGGAATTTTTATCCGAGTATTTTCAACAAACGCGACTGTTCTCGTTACGCGATTATTGCCGAGCAAGTAGTCCGCGAGGAAGATTCTCGCGGAATTTTTCACGTACATTGTCACAGAGTGGCAATCGGGAAATTGCTAAAATTAAATAGCTGTTACTTTATGTAATAAAATACAAAATGAAATGAACTACACTTTGTGTAAAAGAAACCTTGTTGCTTTTGTTAGCACATAGGGAATATGTATACTATATGTGTATATGTAAATTACATACATATAAAACTAGATTTATATATTAAAAGTAAATTATGAGAAACCGAAAATTTATCTTGTTGCATGGCTGTGTAATAGAGAATTTCAAAAAGAGAATTTATTTGAACTTCTTGAAAAAGACAATTATAGCTAGATATTAATATTGAAATGTATTTAATAGTTTTTGAAAACGTTTTAATTATTATGCAAATTTAACTACTATAATTATCCGAATTGTCGTTTTCTTCTCATATTTTTGCAAATTTATATATACATTTTTTTTATATTGTATTATAAAAATGACAGGTTTCTTCTATAAAACGGTATTTAATTAATTTTATTCTGCCCTCATTACAAAATAATTCATTATATAAATAATAAAATAATTTATTATATAAATAACAGCTATATATATTACATTTAGTTTCGATGCTTCAGCAATTTTCTGTTTGTTATCCTGAATCTTTTAATTCAATTTTATATTTTTAAGGATGAATCAAATTAAAAAAAATCACGTCTTTATTTTTTATATTATTTGCAATAAAATTTCTCTCTCTCTTTCTCTCTCTCTCTCTGTCTATTTATCTTTCTTCACTCACAAGTTCATAATAATATTTTTGTTTAGTATCATATATTCTGAGGGGAAAAGGGCAACTCCATTTTTTTGTATAATTCTCATTCAGTGAATACAGCGCTCCTTTTTGTGTCGTTGCAATGTCAAGATACTTTACTGAAATTATTGATATTTTCGCTATTGAATCTTTTGCATGAATAGTTTGCTTTCGATCTCAACTAAATCGAAATCCGCTTCGATGTCTGCAAAGAGATATTGAATATACACATATTAAATGACTCTACTTAAATTATGTAATTCAGAGTATGTCCAGTCAGGGTAACAATATCCAATGCTTTTAGAACTACATTTTTCAATTTTTATCACAAAAGGAGAAAGAAGAAGAAGAAAATCGTGTCCATATCTTACTAGATATTCGCGAGAGCAAAAATATATCTAAAACCTTTCCCATTTGACACTTATTAATGTGCCACAAATAAATTTTTATTGAATTGATTATAATTTGATAAAAATTTTTTTTTTCTTTTGCAACCTTTGCTCATGTATGTGGGGTCATGTTGGGATGTCGTGGATGTAGCTTGTAGGAAAAAAGATAACTAAGCGAAAGATAAAATAGGCATTTTCGCATCGTCATCATCGTCACCTCAGCCAGGCACTTATTGTCTCTCCTATGGGCATAAAGCTTCGTTCCAACTTCTCATTTCACAAAACCATTTCTCCCCAAGTCTATTGCACTATTCTGGGACGTGCCATGGCCTTTCATCTGATCGTCGTGGCGAGATCGCGGCAAAGAGTCTAGGGTGTCTCGGCGAAAAAGAAATATTGTCAGAGAATTCTCTTTTTCCCCGCAACAGCGCGCCTCATTTGAACCGCAGCCGCAGGCGAAATAAAATGCAGAGTGAACTGTAGTGGGTCGTAGTTAGAACTTGCGATGTCTTTTCGAACCAGCTGTTTTAATTTTATTCTCGTTTTAATTCTAAAATGTACTCCGCCGTTTTCGTTGGAAGGTGTTCAATTTTAAAGTAATACGAATTTCAATGAGATGAAAAAGAATAGTATTTTTTGCCAATTCTTGGATTATACTACTGATTAGAAATCATGAAAAATCTAAAAAAGTATAAATATGATAAGAAAAACTAAATGAATGTAATGTGCATAGTTTGCTTGAACGAAATCATAATATAAAATAATATACTGTATGTCGATATTTGAAAAATTTTCAAAATTAAAATTTTTTTAAATTAATTCATTAACTTTACATTGTGTGCTTTGTATTGAAAAGATTAATTCTTTTTTATTGCTATTATTACATTTTATATGCAGAATACAATAATATTTTCAAAATTGTTTCTTTTTATATAAAAACAATTTAATATAAAAATAGATACAATTAACCAGGAGTTTTCTCTTTAGGTTTGCAAATTGCATAGAATAAAACACATTTTTATTAAAATTGATTTTATTGTTTTTACTGTACAATATATTAATACAAAAAGTTTTATAACAAGTATTTTACTAGTTAAATTATATTTATGTAATTTAGAGTTCCGTATCTAAAGAGACATAAACGGTAAGTCTCTTGGAAAATAAATTGTTTTTATATGCGATTTATAGATGCGTGTGTACGCACATATATACATCTGTAACAATTCAATGTTTTCCGCTATAACATTTTTCAATTTACATATTAAACGCCATGAAAAGTTTGTTTTACTACTGCTGTCGTTTTATTACTGTATTCATAGCCGCAGTTATAAAAGCGGCCTCGATTCATTAAAATATAATGTTCTGTTATCCGACAGTCTGCGAAATATCATTCTTGCGATCGACGAACAGTCTTCAATGTTTTTTGGACAGAATTTTTTTCGATTGTTCAATTATTTATATTACTCTCATCATTTGTTGATTAAAATACACATGATACGACATGACCAATCTAAATATTATATTACGTAAATATATAATTGCAAAAATGTTTACTATTAGTTAAAATCTGACACTCTGACATTCGGTATCACATTGACACAATTAAGATAAAACTTTGCGGAAACATATTACTTAAAAGAAAAAACACAAGACAGGAATTGGAATTACTTGATAAATCGGTATATTATTGATTTAATACTTAACTTTGCTAACGACAAAAATTAATCTCTATTTATAGTAAGATAGATTGTTCTCAAAATTATATAAATAATAAATTACTTATATATCGATTTATCAAGCTTCTTCTTTTTTGCGGTTTTTTTCTTATTAACGTATTTCTCCGCGTAACTTTTACTTCGCCATGTAATGTTTAAAAATAATTCCCAATAAGACGTTTGAAAGACATTTTAAATAATACCTAAAAGATGTTATACAAATCGGGATACAAGATGTCTTAAAAACGTCATACAGATGTCTTCTGATAGTTTCATGAACTGTTTTCGAAATTTTATGACGTCTGTCAGATCAAAACGTCACAATGTTTTCCGAGGTCATATTTCTGAATTTTCAAATGTTTTCTCTACTACTTGGTATGTAAAATTACAAATACAATTCTATCCTAAATTTCAATACAAATTATAAATCTAAAATCGACTTAATAAAATTTTTTACATATCTTATTAATATTCATGCAAGAAAGGAACGTAAATTTAAATTTTCTTCAGTTTTCTCATTACAAGCGTTAAATACAAGTGATTAATTTCAACTCATTGTCAGTAATCAATCACACAAGTATTTTAACCCGTTTTCGTTTCACGAATTAACATTAGTTGTCTATAAATTTGTGACTGTCATTAGTCATCTATTATTGAGTCAATTCGTCTATTTGCGTTCTTATCGAGCCCGTTAAATTTTCTAGCAACAAGACGCATCGGGAAGCCCCATGCAATCTCTCCGCGTCCGATTTAGGCGCGCAGTAATTGCATCTGTAACGACTATAATTACAGACGGCGGGCGTGCCGAGGGCGTGGGCGACGCATGGGGGAGAGGATGTGCCGGTGTTCGCCGTCGGGCCCCTCGCGAGCACCCTGTTCTCCGGTAGCGTCGACCAGAGCTACATCCCGCACGCGATCGCCTACGCCGCCTGCCTGGCCCATCACGCCAGCCGCTGCTCCCGGGATCCTACAAACAACGCGAATGCCAGCGACACAATGAACGCCGCGCCGATAAGCTGTCCCTCGGCAGAGCCGAACAGCGCGGCGATATCCAGTGACGTGATGAACGACCGTATGCGAAATCCACCCCCGAAATCCATCGCCGGTCCCTGCCGCTCGTTGGTCGGCAGCCCCTCGCTGCTGCTGCTGATGCTGATGCTGTTGCTGCTGTTGCTGTCGCCGCTGATGCCTCTGATGCCCGTCGTTCCGCTCATTCCCCGGTATCCCTTCGAAAGGACGAGTTAATGCGCTCATTTCTCCCGCGTCCGAGGAGAAGAGCGGCCTCCTCCTCTATGTGACGTCGGAGAGATACACGACAGCGCGGAGAAGCCACCGGAATACCGGCATCCTGATGCGAACGCGTAATAACGGTCGAAGGAGCGACCGCAGTGTAAATTTGACGGGATGCGGGGTCCTTCGAGAGTGCCTCGTTCCAAACGAGTAGTGATCGCCCGGCGCGTTTCCCGGTGAACCGTTAAATGGATCGTTTGCTCAGCAACCATATGCTGCGAGGGTCATTGAGTGTTGGTGCCAGCGGCTGTAACGTCACGGTACAGCGCGGAGGGCTCTCAGAAGGACGTGTTTCGAGAGCGACTTAATGGGAAGGATCCGTCTCGCGCAGGAGGGTCTCCTCAAAGAAAGGCGTATCTGCATCTTCTCGCGTGAGACTCGACAATACGCCACGCGATATTGATGAGATAAAACGACGTGCGCGGCGTATCGCTGTTAGTCTTCTCTCATGCGTTTTTGATCACATCTCGGAACGTAATCGAGTACTTCTACTTTATGTAATAGTTTAATTGATACAAGTTCTTGTTTGAGAGATCGCACAAAGGCTCTACAAACTTTACGCTAATGACTAAAGCTCTTTCAATAAAGGACTTGGAATGAGAAGATTGAAAGCATCTCTTATACTTACTCGTTATTCCAAGAGATTTTAGAAGCTATGGAAAGTCATAGCGCTTTCTAATATATTGTTAATATTTCCATTATTATCTTGTTATATAGTACATATAGTATTTTCCTATCATTTTGTAATACTTCTTTATAATTATGTTCTCACATGTCTTCCTTCTAATTGAAGGAATTGAATTCTCGCATGAGAAGATTAATTACATTGGTCGACTCTACGAAATGTTTCAGAACTATTGCTATTTTTTTTACAGCTACCTTTCTTTTGATCAATTAAAAATGAAAATTATTTCAATCAAGATGAAAATTTTGTTGAAGAAGTTTTACTTGAATTAAATGGATTTAGTAAAATGGAACTTAAAATAGAATTGAATACTTTCTTTTTAAAGCATTTATATCTTAAAATCAATAAATATTTGAACCGAAGCCCGAAGGATTTGGCCTAGTTTCACTTATCATTGTCTATAAATATTATTTAAAGTTCCTGTCAAGTAATAAAGAGGAAGAAAGAAAATCGGCTTTGATTTTTAATTAATCAAAGAATCTGTGGGCAACAAGAATGGCGATGTTACTGAAACATTCCGCATGTCCCGAAGATCCGTTCGCCTATCTTTCGAGTGTGACACCGCAATTCTCGGAATGCATGTTCCGATTTCTTGCCGTATGGTAGCATATTACAACGAACCGATAACGCAGCCTCGCCGATCTAACAAACTGTCCAACAGACAGCAGCGCTCGAGTCGTAAGAATTCAAGTAAGTAATATGTAAATATATATTAAAAAATGAAGCAGACTCAATGTATAAATATGAGACACGTGTCATCACACATCGAATGTAAACTACAGGTAGGATTAATTGCCGAATCGTGACAGACTTCTCAACGCACGGTGACACGCTATCCGTATCATCGTTATTTAATCTTTGCACTTTTTTTGGATTATTTTAAATTGAACCAGAAATATTTTATAACGCGGGTAAAACAACTTCTCACGGAATTTATTTTGCACCGAGCGATTAAAAGGAAAGGTAATTCACAAGTGAAATTTTCGCACTTTACGTATATCGCGCTACTTCGCTTACATTATTACGTCACTTTTTATTTCGATTTTATGCTTCTCGCAACGTAGGATAGTCTTCAAAAGCGACTTCGTTACGACGGCGATTAGTTGTGCACTTTTGTCCGATTAGTCTGACAGTTTGTCTCGCTCCATTTCCCAGATTCGTCTGCTTCGAGCGATTATTGAATAATCCACCCGCGCCGTCTTTTCGAGTTCATTCGTAATGTATCGCGATATCGCGCTGAATGGGAATTGGAGATTTACGCGGCGGCGCACTCATGTATTTGTGTAGTACCGAGGGAATTGCAGCTGCGAGAGTCCCTTCGCCATTCAATTCTCCAGAATCCATTCTCACGGAGGAATGTTTCCGTTTCTAGTTTTGATGAGACCGTGTGAATTTTATAGAGCATTTCGTGCGTATTTGCAAGCCGTTCTCTAAGAGTTGATTTGCCTTTTACGCGCTGAATTGCGGTTCTGAATTATAGCCCCTCGGTAAATTGGCGAACAGATTGATAATTGCGCCAACAGATTGCTATTTTAGTTTCGTTTCCACTCGCAGGCGCTACTTAATGAAGTTAAAATTCGCGTGTGGAATAATAAAAATGCGTATCATCTATCTCGAGTGTGAAAAGCAAAGGATATCTTGCAAACAAACAAATATTTGAACTTTACTTCAAATTTATTATTAATATTTCATGCGTATGAAGAGCTTGAAATTTTAATAATTTGTTGGTTTTGATCTTTTCGGTTTTTTTTTTTTTTTTAGACAGCAAATATATTGGTGAAATTATCGCAATAGATTGTTGTTGCAAATTTCTCTGGTACAATACTTGCCGAGCTTAAGTCCTTCCATTAGATCTATGCCAATGGAATTTAGCAATTTTATGCAGGAAGAGACAAACGATGTCTGTAAAGAATTGTTTCTTTTCACGAATAATACGTACGTTGAATACGAGAAGTGGGAAATACCTTTGCAAACGTGTGCACATTCGTCAAGTAATATTTTTATCTCGCTTCCAATTTCACTGCATCGCGTGTGTATTCTTGAATAGTGATGATATTTCTATGATATTTCTACTCGCGGGGAGATGTCTCAGAGATCTGCAGCCTCCTCAAGGTGCTCATAGTCGGCAAAGACATTAGCAAGATAGATGCAACGAACCGTTATTTTTTTTCCATCAGGCATGCTGACTCAGTAAGAATTTTACGGCGAGGATATAAAGGTCGATTTCTTTTGCTAAGTGGCTTATTTCTATAACCCTTATTTTATGTAGGATATGAAAACTAGGAGATATCTCGTAAACGTGCATACGTCGAGCAATATCTTTATTTCGTTTTTGACTTGTAAAGACTTGCTTCCTGGAATATTCAAGCCAGCCTCGAATTTGTAGAGAAAAATAAAGGCACAGAACATAACGCAATATATCGCACGTATATGTATATGTTAACAAATGACAGCCTCGAGATGGCTGGAGTTAAACTACGATGGAGGCTTTGGCAGGGTAAATTCATCCTCGGGACGACGTCGTCTTTACGATCGCGCGACGTAAAAAGTGGTGCGAAGTTCCACGAGCAACGTAAATTCTCTCTCGGTTTATAGATAGACGCCGTAAAACAGTTATAAGGACAACGAATGGGACCGAGCATGTTTCTCCATATATGTTGGGGCCAGAACAGAACTTATCCCCCGATTTATTATTATCCCAATTATTATCCTGGTTATCATTATTATCCCGATACTATTTATTGAGATATTTGCGCAGCAATTACTGTTTCCTGGCCTAGCGCGAGTTTTTTATTGCAAACAAAACTAACATCTTGATGAAATAGAAAATGGATGCAATTAATTTGGAGAGTATACACTGCATAGTTTATTAAACGGGATCAGAAACGTAAATATTACAATGTTAACATATTTTAACGTATTTTATTACAATTTATTTTATGAAAGATGCATGTCGCTACGTTCTTTGTCGAAAAATGAGCTAATCTATGAAATATGAAATTATACAGTTCTTAAGCTCTGATCTAGTGACAAGAATTTTGATCAACTGCACCTCGAGAATATAAATAATGAAATCTTATTCCTCGGTTGATCGTTATATAATATGAGCAAGTATTGATTTTTTTTGCCATAACCATGGAAATGTTTTCTAAGTTTCAACTATCGCACGGAATAGAATCTATAATTTTGGCAAAGGAAAAATAATTTTCTTCGAAGTTTTATTCGGACTAAATTATACAATATGAAAATCTGAATTTGTGCCGCAGTCATCAAGATGTTTTATACTAAATTTCTAACAGCTGCGGGGAATATAGCATCTATATTTTAGCAAAGAAAAAATTGTTTCAACTTTTAATGGAAAATTATTAATACAATACTTATTATTAACAATACTTATTATTAACATTAGAATTATTACAAAGCAGTCAAAATGACTGATTTGTAATTTTTTAAATCAAATTGTAACATTTTCTGAAATTTTTCATGATTTTTATTGCAATATATAAAAGTGTATGATGAATTAATTAATTTAATTTCCTCCATCTTTTTT
>QKQZ01054961.1:0-23474 GCA_003595255.1 Solenopsis fugax | reverse complement strand
GGCGGCGGCAGCGGCGGCGGCGGATGATGCATCATCGAAAATATCTGTTGCCGTAAACGTTGTAAACAAGCGCCGTTACACATTGTTATCGGTATACGCGTTTACGTATTGTTTACAGGCCGAGAGCGATGATAAAAACGTAATTAGCGAGTATGGCGTTTTACACTATAGTTATTATGCTGTAACTTGGCGTTAGGATACGTTTATCGCCATTGTAATCTTTCTCCGGGTCGGTAAGGCGTAAAAATTCGAAAACGGCGAACAAAGCGGCGTGGATTTATTGCACGAATGATCGATATGCAAATCGCTATCGCGAAAAAATTCCAGATGCCAGCGTCCGTTGGGCTCTCGTGAACGAAACTTGCTCCTTGCTCCTTCTCGCTCAGTGTTTCTTATCCAAATCGATTTCATACTTGCGCAGCACCTGGCGGTTTTTCTAGGCTCTGTCCCCTCAATTCGCGATGACACACATTCAGAACAGGACACACACCGTCGAAAACACCGAGAGCGAGACGCGTATAATAAGCTGTTTAATAATCAATGCGCGTGGACCAATAATTACGAATCGCGGAGCGGGTATGCAAAAGAGTAAGAGATCGTTCCAGACTGGTTTCAGACAATGACATCTCCGGTACGATCGTATTATGAGTATAATATGCCCTGCGCTCTGGCCCTTGATTTCGATACGCTCTCGATTATGTCGTAATTTCGATATGCTAAGGCGGCCGCGCCCCTTTCTCACGTTCGCCAAATTTTCTTTTATCTTATTTACGTTTGCTCGGTGCATCTTCAATTAGTCAACTGTCAACCACATTCGCATTAACAATTTCAGCAGCGCAGTTATTTGATATACATATCTTGTATATCCGCTGTAGACTTCGCATTATTCGATAAAGTGATTTAATATTTCATCTATTTGCAGGGTTAATTTTTTTAATTAAATTAAGTTAATGTTAATGGCTTATAAAATTAATTTAGTTATATTAAAAGTTACATAAATAAAAATTAATTAGTTACAAGTTACATTAAGATTAAATTAAGTTAGATTGTAAGTAAATTTTAAAAAGCATTATTCATAGAAAATTAGAAATTCGCAAGTTTTTAAAATTAAATTACTCGAAACAGTTGTAATATAGATCATAAAAATTTTATATTTTATTTGTAAATTAAGTTTACAATTAAAAATAAAGAAATTTGTTTTTTTATGTAGAAATGTATTTTTTTCTTTATAATTTTGTTTCTTTTACATATAATCTTGATCAAAATTATAAGGCACCTTATATTTTTTAAATACTTTTAACTGGAAAGATACAAACAGAAATTCAAATGTGAATTATCCTTTGTTTCAAGAATCCTTTAAATTTATGTATAATGCCAGTAATAAATTTGAAATAATACAGATAAAAAAAATTCAGATTAAATGATATACACTGAGGAAAAAATTTATTGAAAAACTAAAATATTTAATCCGATACATTCAAGTCAATATTAGATTAGTTCAACAATTATTTAATTGTATAAAAGAAAGGAGATCATTTATGTCAGCCATTAACATTTTTTAATCAAGAATTACAAAATAAACTAAATCAACTTAATTTATTTAGTTGAACGTATCGGACTAAATATTTAAGGTTTAAAAAATTTTTTTCTCAGTGTAGATATATAATAGATGCCTTATAACTTTAACCAGAGCTGTATAAATTTTTAATTTAGGAAAAAATTAATAAATTAAAGTTTATGTATTTCAAAAATAACTAGTTAAAATTAAAGATTAAATCATTTAAAATTAACTAAATTAAGTTAAAAGTCATTGATTTTGTAACCTTATTCAACTTTTAACCTTTTAATTAATTACTACCCAACTCTGTCTATTAGTTGCACATGGGCAATTAATCTTCCGTTAAACGCATCAATAAAAGTTACAAATCCAGGCGTAAGTATCTTGTAGATATTCATCTAAATTTGCCTCATTAAAATGTGATAATTTTCTTAAAAAGCAAAAAGGATAGTGAGAAAGAAAATTGCGTTTAACTTTTTATTTCCGATTTACAGATGTTATAGAGTAATATTGGAAAGTGGCACTTAGTCACAGCCATGTTGCAAAATCTACTCATTGTATACGCGCACCCAACTGAAGGTTAATAATTAAGAATCTAGTCGTATCAAATATGTGAAAGCTTAAAATTACTTCTCCTTGTAACTTTACTTATGAATTTTTCGACGCGAAAAGATGTAAGTGCGCTCAATATTTAATTGATGCGTAAAAACATCTGCGAGCACACGCTCTCGGCCGTGAAAAACATTAAGAAGCCGGAAACTGCCGGATCCTGGGAACACTCGAGGCAATCTGTCAATCCTAGCACCGGTTCGATTCAATGAGATATTCGGATTAATGGCTTGGATCCATCGTGTATACGTAAGAATCAGCGTCCCATCCCGGAACCCACGGTACAATGGTCCCGATACACAATGAGAGGAAATATCCAAGATATGCAAATATCGGGCGCGTTCCCGATCATCTTCGGCGTGCTGGGCGGAAAAGGGTTCGAAAAAGACGGGGCGCACATGTTCCGAGCATTTGCATACCTCCCGATGCACGATTTGCATATGGAGAAATTTGCATCCCGCGTACACACTCGCGGCGGAGACGGAGCGTCTCCCGACCGGTCGATCGAAAGAAATTCGGGTATCGGTACAATCCTCTCACCCTCTCGTCTCGTCTTCTCATAGGTATGCATATGACTGTCTATTGAAAGGATATGGGCGAGGGGGGCCTGAGAAGGTCCTCGACGTAGAAATAATATATTAAGGGTGCAAAATGGTGCTAATACCTTTGTGCCCGATCTACGGTGAATAATCCCGCTTTTTTCCCTTTGTGGAAATCCTAATGTATTTTCATTCTCGTTGTGTTCCCGAATCACTTCTGAGTTTGAGATCTTCGAGTGGAAGCTCAACATGTCGGATGTATCCGGGAACTATATCGCTGCGACACTGCAATTGTAGAATAGCAAAGTTGAATATCATCTGTATGACAAAATTGTTTTTATAAATTAATGTTTCAAATTTGAGCTTATGGGCATAGAACTTCACCGTTTCATTATTTCACTGAGGAGTATCCACATCATGGATCGAAACGTCTGGACAATATTGTAAAAACTTGACATCTTACCATCGATTTATATGTGAATATTCAAGTTGTTTTAATTATCGTTTTATTATACTCGCACGAATAACTGCGTAGGCTCGCATTGGCAAATTATTTTGAATTGTTTTAAATTTGAATTATTTCATAATTTTTAATGTAGAAAAATCACATATTAAGATATAAAAAATCAAAATATTTCAATCTGTTTACAAATTATATAGCGTATTATTTTATTTAAAGCGAAATACATAATATTAACTTCAAACTAATTGACGTCTAAAGAAAATTAATACTTAGATTATAAAATAGAAAAGTTAGATTATACAAGGCCTCTTATGACAGATGCAGATCGAACTGATATATTATTATATATCATACTTTTAAAAATGCTTAATATTATATGTACAAAAATTATATGAATAGTTAGAGGAAACTTTTTTATATGCTTCGCAAATATTTAACTTCATTTAGCTATTGTTTCTTTTTTTATACAAGTTGTATACAAATTTTTTGTATTGAAGTAGAAAGCTATTGAAAGTACGCTTATTTATTAGAATTAAAGAAATATAATGAAAAATTTGGCGATACTGTTGAAACAATATTTTAAAATGTTATAAAGATATCTATTAATTAAAAATTAAGCTGTCATAAAATAGATAAGTATTGAAATATGCGCAGTAAGTATTGAAACGTTTCAAGCTAGTTGTCTAATTACAGTCACACCCGATATTTTTAACGATAAGACTAAGAATATACATAAACAGTATGTAAAATCTTAATGGTTATCAGAAGCATTTCATTAATATAATTTTTCTCACCAGATAACACAATCAAGAGTATCACCTTTTGATTTTAATGAGCTTTAAATATGTCAAAATACAAACGCAAATAAGAGATACGTATTTTTGCAGAGTTGCACGTTACAAAAGTGATAATGCTTTGTGACAATAATCAGTTATTTTCTTTTGAAGTGAATATTGTTAAAATTATAAAAGATAGAAAAAATTTTCATAAAAAATAAATTAGAAATAAAAGATAAAAAAATTTTTTGTAGACTTTTAATAAAAGAACTTTTTTAAATTTTTATTAGAGAAAATTTATTTTTAAAAATTATAAAATACTCTTGAAACTATTCAACTTTCAACTAGACATTTTTTTCTATTTCTTATAGATACTTTTGATGATATTCGCTTTGAGAAAGAATAACCATTTTTTTTAAAAAAGAATGTTAAGAATAAAAAAATACGCATTTTTTATTTTTGTATATTTTGATACATTCAAATATATTAAAATCGAACGGGGACACTTGGTTGTGTTCCCTTGTCAGTTAAAACCAATAGTAATTTTTATGAAATCAAAATACATGCTAAAAAAAAAAGTATTATTATTCTCAATAATATAAGTTACTTCTCGCTGAGGTTCCAACAAATCTAGCTTATATAAATTACACACGATAACATGTCATGCATATGATTACGATGCGTATCTATTCACCGAGAGAATATCTAAGCCTTACAAAAGTAGAAATGCATACTACATATATCTTTATTTGTTGATGCGCTCTTCAATCGGTGTGAAAAATGGAATGGAACCAATCGCGCTGAATGCACTGTCTAGCCGTCTCCGGGGAAGAAAGAGGTTTTTCTCGGCTGCCGGAGTGTTTCTACCTGTCACGTTTGTCCGTATCCACGAGCCCGCGTCTCACGTTTCCAATTCTAGGACACCCCCGGTGGAAGAGCGCCGGGCGCTGAATGCGTATCGTTTTCCGTACACGACACACGTAACTTCTTTTCCACCGATATACGTGCTTTTCTACGCGCACAATGGACAATCGGCCATCTCTATACTACCTGCACCCGACTTTTCTCGATCTTGATTTCCAGGGTTGATCCGGGTCAACGAGCAAAAGTGTCGGTTTCGAAAGTGAAGAAAACATTCCGAGCTCTTTGCGTTTGGACGTTGGTTCTCCGAACATTGACTCATGCCACCTTCTCTGCCCATCTCTAAACGATCGCTTCTTCGAATAATCACGCTTTTCTTTATTTTCGCAAACGCGATGAATTTTCATACAATAATTAGCGCATTGCAAAACCGCTGTTTATTTACCAATTTTTAACTGTGAAAGACGAAGTTGATGTCGAGAGAGAAAAAACAGTTGATGTATTTAAATTGATAAATTGATTATTGTTGGCGAATGATGTAACGAGAAATCTAGATTAGGGGTATTATTATGGCAAGATTTTCGAAAGCATTGTATCCATTTTTCTAGTTAGATAGTAATGCTTTTCCGCCCAATGAATCACCGTCTGTATGCTACCTGCACACAATTTTCCTGGATCTTGATTTCCAGAATTGATCCAGGTCAACGAGCAAAGGTGTCGGCCACAAAACCTACCTGAAATGCTGTAAGTTTTCCGTTGAAAACCTCCGGCTCGACTTCGACGTATGCCGCGTAAGGCGATCTTAATCGACTTTTATGGTCTCTTTCTCCGATATTTTTCTAGGGCAATGTACCATCACTCAGGCTCACGCTTTGCGCGCAAACATTCCTAATCGCCATCTAACTCATTGATCATGAGCTTATAAATGTCTTATTAAATCTTTATACATCAATTTAACGATATATAGCGAATCTAATATATTTCTGGCGCAGGTGATACTATCAGTTATCGTGACTGTTTATGCTAAGTGAGTTATACTTTCCTCGCGTATTCGACGTACTTCGCGTTACGAAATATCGTGTACTTGCCACGCCGTAGAGGCATCGAGTTCACGTCGCAACGGCCACGAATGTCCCTGGTCCCGAGATACGCGGACATTATCGCGGTGCAATGCTAATTCATGCCCATCGATCCACAACCCTTTCTAACGATCGAAAGACAGAGGAGGCTCGACCTTGGCGCGGCCCCTCCACCTGGCCCAATAAAGGAGGGGTACCCCGCGTGCACACGCTGGCACGCACACCGCGTCGAGTCTACATACGTGCACGCATGCACGCGCACGCAGACATAGCGTCTCTGGTCTTTTTTTTTCTCGCCACGTACACCGTATGTGTCATACGATCCGCCTTTGCACACAGGAGGTATACCTCTATACGAGGGTTTTTATCGGGCACCAGGAGCCTCCCTCTGGCCCTTCCGACTCCCCTACCCATGTGTGCGCCTGTCTTCATGTCCGTCTTTGGCTCCCATATGCATTGGCACGTATGTGCCGCCCGAGTACGTATATATGTATACACGCGTAAATATGGTAATTCACCACCATCGCCGGAGATATGTAAATAAGTTAGATTTGAGTTCTGTTGCGGGCCGGAGGGACGCACGAGGAAGTTCGATGGGAACTGTACCGAAGGAAGGAAGGACGAGGAGGGAGTGCGCGATCAAGAAACGGAAAGAAAGACAGAGAGGGGGCAAGAGATAATGCGTAAGCGCCTTAGTAGCCACACACATGATCCGGGCGACCGGATCCAGATTTATTGGTTCCTCGCTTATACGAGCGAGATAGGGAGAGAGGGAGGGGGGAAGATAGAGAGAGAAATCGAGTTCGGAGGGCCGTTTGGTGTGAACGGAAGCCAGGGATTTTACGATCTTGATTCAGAAGCAACGTGCGCCTCGACTTCGTCCTTCCACGGGCTATTAATCTGGGCTGCTTGCGATCCGTAAATGCGCGTATAGCAGTATAGACGAAGAAAATGACGCAGTTGCGGACACTTCGTCTCCTTTCAGCAGTTTCAAAGCCCATGTGGATAGATTGATTCCCCTATCACTGATCTTTTACCGATTCGTGACGGTCGCTGCGGACTGAAAGATGAGAAACGTCTCTCGTTCTTCAGAGAAATGTATTAATCTTTGAAAGAGTTTGCATTTAAATTTGCATATCTACAAGTTGACAAAACTTGTCGTATATATTAAACTGACGATGACATTCGAAGAAATAAAGGGAAAATCGTGCGGAATAAAATCATGGAAACCACCGTCATAGTGAGGGTAATCGACAATTTCCATCTGAAAAGGAAATCTCGAAAGTTACGAGAAACGATTCACGCGCGCTATCTTTAGCCACCAAAAATAACGAAATTCTCGGCGCTCGTACTAGTCGTTTATTTATAAGTAGCCAATAAAAGAGGAGACTGATTTTTGTGTAAAAAAAGAAATCCGATTGACAATTAATATGAAGTTAACTCATCACTGCTTAGTTATTAGCTGCATATTCATCATTAGTTTTTACGTTTCTACTATCTAGTCACAGAAAGAATGATTGCAAACGACACTACCTTATCTTGTTACTGCTAGACAATAGCTGAATTATATATTTTTGGATTGGTCAGCAGATTCAGATTGAGATTCTCTTATTTCATTAAAAAACTGTTTAGTGACTGAAAATCTGTCACATACATAATGTAAGCTATTACATATTTTCAGTACTAATATCGGAATTTAGTATACACGATCCATGTATAATAACGACCCATACAACCCAAGTAGAACAAGTCAAATGACATCAAAATGACATTAAAGTGAATTGTCATTGATCAAAAAATGACTTTTAATAATCATTTTACAGTCATTTTGATGCCGTGGTGACTTTTGTCTGCTTAGATAGCACAGAATATTCCAGCAATGTTGCAGTAACATTTTCAACAATATTTCTGAAATGTTGCAATGTGGCTGAATGTTCTGTGCTGTATAAAGAGATATAATAAAAAGATAAATATAAATAGTCTACAAATTATATGTGAACACTAGGAGAAGGAGGAAGCGTTACATTATAGATAATAACTATGCAAGACACAACTTTTTCATCTCATAACTAGACAGACATGAGATTCAATTTTTACTAGAATAATTTTGCAACATATATCTAGTATTTTTACATTGTCAAATACTCTCTTCGAACTCGAACTGTTGCTCGGAAAATTTTGAGTGATAAGGCGAGTATTTTAATTGATCGATTAATCAATCGCATTGTACGCAAATATAACATTGCTCTGTAAAAGAGGTGAATTAAAAAACTCGTCTCTAATCGACAAGCTCTGAACTTATTATCAGTAGCTTTTCGTGTAGTCGTGTCACGCGTTCTTTGAACGTTTGAAGGCTCGAAATCGGCGGACGCTGTTTGCAAGTAGCCGACAAAGAGAAAATAAATCGCGTTTCGTGTGATTTCGGTAGGCGGGAACCGGTTTCCACGGGTCGCCCTATCGTTGGCACGTACCGTGCACGCATCAGAGGTAGAGATACGAGTGCGCACGTAAGCTAACTACAAATTAGCATAAACGTATATATGCCCACTGATGGAGGAGAAGGGGAGAGAGAACTCGCCCCCTTCGTTTCGGTCACGACTGTTCCGCCGCGGCTATCGAGGAGGAAGGTAAAAAGTAGCGCGCCGCTCATACTGAAGCGATCTATCAAGTCGTGGTAAAAATTCGAAGCGACCCTCGTATAACCGATATACTGACGACAGATAGCATCGACCCCGGGTATACCGGGTAGCGTAACGCAAACGGAGTAATGAAAGCCGGACAAGACGGGAGGACGGACGCTTGTGTGCGTCGACGCTTGGGCATTGTGTGTCTGCTGACGGCTACTGTTCTCCATCGTATATACATATAGCGTATCGTTATTATTACCTTCACGGCACACTGCTCGCACCACTGGACGTACCGCCGCGCGGCAAATAAATTTCACGGCTTCGATTCTTCGCGCCGATATATCAGACGATTTCGCGACGCGCTCCAACGCGATCGGTACGCCCGTATTATTCGTGCTCCAATTCTCGGCCGCGACGTATTCGACGAGTAAGTCTTCATTGACGCAAGTGTACGATCAAAATTTAGAATGATTAAGATACTCGAACTGAATAAGGCCATTAAAACAAACTTCAGCAAAAGCTATTTAGTGGAGGTATTTTTCGACAGCAACCAAATATTTTGTCTTATATAAGAAAAATTTAATTGCGAAATGTGTAAATAAAAAAATATTTGTTTATATTAACTAAATAACTTTATTCGGTACCGAAGTATTTTTAGCTGCAGAAAGAGCTAAATTTTTTGTTATGCATGTAAAACAAAATATTTGATTGCTGTTAAATAATCTTCAACTAAACAGCTTTTGTATTATTTTTTTTCCTAGTGTACTTAATTTACTTTATTTTTTGGAAACTCTATGGAGATCTTAAATTACACAATGTATTTTAATATTTTCGTAAATGCAATTAAAATACTGTGTATTTCAATATTCCTATAAAGAGAATTTTTTAAAATCATAAAAATAAGGATTAACCGAATTAAACCAAATTAAACGGGATATAATGCTAATACAAGTCAACCACAGATCTTCGTGTGTACAACAAATATGTATTATCTTATCTTGACGTATTACAAAGCGTAGACTATTCGATCCTAAGTTGGAACTATCTTCAGTATAACATTGATGTGTGTATTACATACTTTAACGGTTAGTGTTCAGGTTGAATAAAATAAAATAATGAGTTTTATAGTCCAGGTACCTTAAGTTCCTCATAAAATATGTAGGTAATCTTACTATTACATTTCTAATAATATGTGTTTAATAAATGTTAATCTGTCTCTCTTGTTCTCTTTAAAAATAAAACATCTACTATATTGTGTTACAAATGTTCAATACATGTATACAACAGCTGGATACAGTTTTTTTTTATTTCTTTTTCTTTAAATCGATTCGAGTACGAGACAGGGCTTCGAAATAAATACTGTTTCCGACCAAGACTTTTTTTATCAATGCGGACTGCCACCGATCGCGATGCTAACGCGAATCGCACCCTCGGCGCTCGACTCCTACGAAATATACGTTACGAACGGGAGCTGTACTAAAAGGTAGTTCCAGCTGTGCGTGAGCATACGAAAAGTCGATTAAAATCTCATTTTATCCTTCCAAGAGCGCGGGGGCTTCCCTCCACCGGGTGGTGCGATTCAATCGATCGGCAGATCGGTTCGGCCGATTACGGACGGACACGAGGTGAGAGCACCTGTTCGCGAGCGTCTCGCCCTCACTTTGAAATGCCCTGTACCTTAACTTTACGTGAGCTCGGCTCGCAGGTACGTACGTATAATACACACACGCGCCGTCGTCGCTCGAGTGCCGATAGCAGGCGCACGCGGCCACGCTGACGCACTCACACGAACGCACTTTCGTCACGCGTCTCTGAACAATGGCATTAATAGGCCCTGGCGAGTTATTAATTGCCGGTGCCCGCCGGATATGACTGTCTATAGCTTCGTTCGCCGAGCGAACGTTCCTAATATCTGTGGTATTCCGTCGGTTGGGTCTTAAATCAGGCGCAGTCTTTTCAACGTACTTTACGCACAACACACACAGATGCGCACGTGTGTGCGAATGTCCGTCCGTGTGAGAGCGTCGATCCTCGTGCAAACGAACGGGAAAGTGCTCGTCTTAAGAGTATTCACAAACATGGTAACACGTCTCACTCGTTCTTTATTCATTTTTTAATAACTTTTAGTTGCATCAGATGAAGTGTTGAAATAGTTTTATAAGAGCATATCATTAAGGACATTGACAGTTTATAATAGATTAGGTACACTGAGAGAAAAGTGTTTGTGACAATAATTGCGTGATAAAATAATTATGGGGTTAAGAATTCCATTTTTATAATTATTACTGCTATAATAGGATTAAAATTTATTGCAAAATTTTTTCATAATTGATAGAATTAAAAACATAAAGTTATCATTAATTAATAATTTCAAATATTAATAATATTATTATAATAAAAATGTTAATATAGTAAAAATCAAGTAAATATCAAAATATAGATGGTAATAATAAAATAATTATTTTTATTCAGTATATGCAATCAGAATTATAGTGAGTATATAATTATTTTTTTAACATTCACTTACTATTTAGTAGCAATAATAACTAATAGCTACAATTTGCATGGTTAAAAGCGAGAAAGTGTTCATTTTAAGAGTATTCACAAACATGATAACACATCTTCTTTGTTTTTGTTCATTTTCTAATAACTTCTAAAGAGTTGCATATCAAATAAAGTTTTGAAATAGTTTTATAAAAGCATAACATTAAGAGTAACGACTAATTTATATTAGATACACCGAGAGAAAAGTGTTTGGCATTTGCGACTATAATTACATGATAAAATAATTATGGTAAGAGCTCCATTCTTGTAGTTATTATTGCCATAACTTTAATAATAGTAATCTTGTGTAATTCCACCTGTGAAAATTTTACTATAAATTTTGATAATTTCTAATAATAATGCAATAAAATATCAAGATATAGAAATAAATGTAAAATAAACATTTTTATACAGTAAATATAATTACAATTATAGTGAAAATAATTATTTTTTTAACATTCACTTACTATTCATTTAAAAGTAATAATAATTAATAGCTACAATTTATATATATGTTAAGAAAAATTATAAATATATATTATAGTTGGCAACAAAAATAAAAATTTCGAATTATAATTAAATTATAATTGCCATTATTTTTTCCTTCAGCGTAATAATAGATAAGCTAGATTAATAGAGACGTAGATTGAGTTTGTATACATGCACGTTGAGTAGAATGAAATCTGCTTGATCGAGCAAATATTAAAAAAAAATATGTATACACACATATATATGTATAGGTAATGTAATTGATCCTTGCAAGTCCATTGGCGTCAATACGGTCGATGACAGGTGAAGAAAGCAGGTCGAGCCAAGAATAATTCCGACATGTTCGTGTTTCGATTAAATGCCCTTAATGGCGTCGTGCGAGCGATACATTGAGTTTTAACGGCCAGTTAAAACACCGCTCGTCCCGCATTGCCCTTTCCTTCGTGTATCCGCGGCTTAGTCGGCGCTTTTATATTGTCGGGTACCATCGAAGAATCGAGCGTACCCGAGTCATCTTTATGGTCAATCTACGTACGCGAGCTTCGAGCTCTCGCTAAGTAATTAAGAGCGAGCACCGACTGTCGGGTCTGATTAATAGAGGACGGCGCGAGATAATCGAAAGGAAGTAACGAATGGAAAGAAGCTAAGGTGGCAGGTAACGCGCGTCCCGGTGATGCCATCAAAACCGACGCGACTCTTTCATGGCCACTGTACTCACAGGAAATTACGCCTATTCGCGATTTACGTTACCCACGGTATGAAAATAATTAAGGAGCGATGCGCTGGTGAGTTATCGCTAAAAATGAATATGAAAGTGGTTTAAATCGTCTTTAATATCGTATATTACCGCTTTGATGAATGTACGCGCTTAGATTCTAGCGCATAAGTGGATCTCCATTCTCCGTATGAATAAATTTTACTTGTGTGTACACACAAGTGATCTTCGGAAATGACGTTTCACATCTTGATTTGACTGACGCGCGCACATGGCAATTTGTGGCCATAATTAACGCTCTATAGATTATACATATCTAGCATTGAAAGCTGCTCGTAATACTTTTTATACCCAGGAAATATCTAAATAAATTACGTACATTTTTTAATTTTAATTAATTTCGAGATTAAATATGTGGATTCACTTCATATCCACATATGTCTTTTTAAGAATGAAGAAACAAGTATTTCCTCTTACCTTGAATACATTTTAAAATGGCAAATAATGTAGGCGCAGGAGAAGGAGAGCGGAGAAGGAGAAGGAAATACCAACATTTTTCCCACAATTGAAATGAATTGAGTACGAAGTACGTACCATGTAAATGATCCATTAGCTTCCGGTGTGTTGGAACGAAATACAAGAATTATTGGTATTTTGTTCGTAGCCGCTCACGCGTGTCTAATGATCGCGTTTGACGATAATTCGATTTTCAAGAAGGGACTTGTGACGTGTGTGAGTGTGTGTGTGTGTTGCGTTGGGCCCTTTCGCTCTCTTGAGGCTGACATCGTCGAATGACAGTTTGATGAACGGACAGGAAGGGACTGGAAGGCCCACCTGGCTCCGTCAGACAATTAGGATCGGGCTGCAAGGTGGCTCTTCTCTGGCAGAGCGCGACGACTCACGTGAATGCGCGTTGTGTTTTCATCTAAACATCAAACTCGGGACTTCGCCGCGATATAATGACTCGATGGTGAATTTAATCCATGCGATTAACTGCCATGGTACGTTAAGTGCGAATTATAATTCATCGAAATTTTCATCCTAATTGGTTCCACGGTGCTTGTACAACATGCTCTATAACGGCCTTGAGAATTAAGTAATTATTGCTGTAGATTTATACTTTATAAAGTCATAATTGTGAGCAGCGGTACAACGTGTAATGATAAGATATCAATGAAATAGGCGCAAAGTAATTATTTCTCGGAACTTTCACATAAGTTAATGATAATAAGTTATAGCACGCAACTAATTGATCCGGTATAACTCGACGAATAAATTTATAAATACAACTTTGTTTTTAAAATCGACGTAATAAAATTTTCTTATTTATAATATTAAAACAATATAATTAAAATTTATAAATTTTTATGAATGTAATTATATAAATAATTTAAATTTAAGTAATTTAGCAGTATAATTCTATAATTTTGTAAAACGCACTTCTCGTATCGTGTCTTTTACAAAATTATAGAATTATACTGCTAAAAAAAAAATGATCGCAATCACCTCTTAAAATCGGTGTAACGCAAAGGTCCGCGCCTACGGGAGAGCTGGAAAATACTGGAAAATTACGAAACGCACAGACTTGCGTACGTATCTAACGTATGCATGCAGCAAGCAGCAGTCGAATCCGCGTGAAATGATGCACGGTGAACCGTGAATCACTTCCTACGTCGAAGTCGATGCCTGGTTGATAGTCGGCGATACCTCGTCAGGTTGAAACAGTGGAGTTAATGAGATGTGCACGAGGAACGAGGCGTATGTATAGGTGTTGGTGAACCTCTTTCTCTCTCTCTCTCTCTCTCCCCCCTTCTCTCTCTTTCTCTCTCGTCGGGGAAGGTGTGTCGGTGTTTGACGGCGGTTGAGTTAGTGAGCTGGTGGTATAGCAATGAACAGGGGGGAGACCACGAGGGGGTTCCGACGTATTGTAATTGCGGCCTGGCAAGCAGCTGAGTCCTCCACGCGTGGACGATCTTGGTCGCTGGTCCGAAACGGCGAGTGATTCTAATCACTGTTCCTGGCAATTCTTACGCACTCCGCGTCTTGGTCGGCGGCGAACACTTCGCGAAGACGCCGTATTTACGCGAGACTTTCTCTATTTCCATTAACGCAGGGTTGAGAAAGCTTAACAAACCGTCGTTGAGTTGCGTTGGATTATATTCAGACAATGAGAAAACAGTGTTTGTATTTGTAACTATAATTGCACAGTAAAATAATTTACGCTCCAATTTTATAGTTATTGATGTTATAATGCTAGTAATAATAATCTTGTGTTTACAGTATATTATCTATCAACCTTGAAAAAAATTTATTATAAATTATATTTTAATAATTTCTAATATTAATATATCAAGATATGGCTAGCAAAAATAAAATAAACATTTTTGTATAGTAAATGATATCATAATTATGGTAAATGTAACTTTTTTCTAACATTCGTTTAGTATTTACGTAGAAATAACAATTAATTATTAATATTTATAGTTGTAACATCGAAAACGACCAAATTAAATTTAATGAATAAAATTATGATAATTGCAATTATTCTTTTTTCTCAATGTAAGAATCGCAGTATCCGTTTATTCGGAATAAAATCTTATCATGTCGAACAGCGGTCAATAAAAAATTTTTTAGTGCAAAAATTGGTTATTATTTTGATGCAATTTTAATATATGTTTTCCTAATTGTACACTGAGAGAAAAAAATGTCGAAATGGTCATTAATTTAACTATAATTTGTAGTCATTTTTAGTGCCAACTATAGATTTATAGTTGTTTTAACAATGTAAATTATATATTAGTTATTATTACTACGTAAACAGTAAGCAAATGCTCTATAAATAGTTACATTTATTTTAATTTATATTAATTGTGATTACATTTATTATATAAAAATGTTTATTTTACTTTTTCCATTCACATCTTGGTATTTTACTATATTAATATTTAAAATTATCATAATTTATAGTAACATTTTTTGTAGCTGATAGAACTATAAACGTAGTTATTATTACTAACATTATAGCAGTAATTATTATAAAAATGGAGCTCCTAATCATAATTACATTATCATGCAATTAAAGTTGCAAATATCAAACACTTTTCTCTCAGTGTATCTTGAATGAATTTTAGTCACTGTTTTTCAAAGCATCGATCGCGATGTCCGCGTTCCATTCACGCTGTTTTAATTCAACGGTCACGTAGGCGTCATATGCACAGGTATGTCACACGAAACACTCTGCGTGCTTAAAACGCCACGCCGAGGCGAGTACAAAGCGAAAAGATCGCCGCGAATGGAGAGGATCCATACTAGTCGATCTTGAGGCCAACCGCGAATATCTATGAACATACACGATATGTCCGTTTGGCTGTGTGTTGCTTTCCTGTTATTATTGCAGTTCCTGTATCTCGCGTCCGCGCGCCAACGTACGCCTGCTCGCCCTGATCCCGAGAACAGATACACAATGCTCCTGCTCTTTTTACTTCCTATTTATTCTCTTCTTCGACAACGTTGCGGTAGATCGAGGTACTACGGCCGTGACATCGATTTTGAGCTGGAAAGTTCCCGGCAACTGTCAGACTTCACGGTTGCGATGAATAATGCGGCGGCACTTTCCTTTGCACCCGTTATATATTTCATTATGAAAAGATGAGAGAGACGTTTAATGCGCGTAACCGCCTGAAATTGTGTTAGAAAAAAATTTCAATAGTTGCCTTGAACAGTTGTAAATAGAATTGCAGAAGTGAAACAATTTTATTGTTAGTGATATATAAGAGTTTCGTTTATATATTATAATTTGAGATGCCGTGAACCTTGAAAATGTGTACTGACCCATAATAAGATAATATATGTTGAGAGTTATTACAATATCAGTTCGGCATATCGAAGCTGTTGCAGCGTAAGAAGCGTGATGAGAGTGCACGATAATAAATATTTAGTAGTGTTATTAAGTAATCAATCGGGAGCGGACAGCATGTGCGGTTTACAGCAAGGACGGATCTCTTCTAACGAACCCGTCCATTATCATAATTTAGTCACATAAAATAATTCCAAATGAACCGTTCAATATATTAATTCCCGGTAGATTCGCATCGGTGTATAAAAGACGGTCTATTCTCTCATTAGCCACTCAGCTCGCCGATCGCAAATTAATTCCGTCATCCGACAACGCCCAATTAAGGCATATGAAGCGTGAAGATAGCAATCGTCTTCCTTCAGAAGCGCTACTTTGCATAAACGAAGAAATGTGTGCGCGCCTGAGCTACTCAAGCATTGTTCTCTGTATATGACGCATAAACGATTATCATATCGATAGTCGAAAAATTTGGTCGATAAATAGCCACAAAATGTTTGACTAATAAACAATGGAATAAATCAGTAGAAATAAAAGATTTATTTTTCATTTTGGCTCATGCTTTCGATATTTACTCTCTTTTGAAAGATCTATAATAAAAGAAAATGAAAATTTTTATAAGAGGCAAAACAGATGTTAACAGATCGTAACAATTTGAGAACAGTTTGTGAGTTTTAAATCGTGTAACGTCGCTTCATATGAGGCTCTCTGACCTCGCATAGTCACATTCAGAAAACGGAAATTTCTGTCGGGTATCAGTAACAGTCGGTTTGATGCTTTCCACGAACCAGAGCGATACTTCGAACACAGGGCGCCATTGTTTCCTCTCGAAATATCATTTGTTCTACGCAACGACTAAGGAAACAATGGCCGGAACGCCCGCAGGTTGTTGACTCGATTGTCACCGACTTCATTTTTCTTCCTTCTCTCTTTCTCACTTCTTCCTCCGCCCGCTAAGGCGAGCAGGTACAGCGGCAATTTCAGAAACGGTATTAACTTGAGCGTTATCACATGTATCACAAAACATTGACGTGACGAGCGCCCGTGCAAATATTCAGGTGTCTCAAATTATCGCTTACATTGTTGATTCCCGTAATGGGAACACAATCGATAAAGGCGATCGCCTAAGTAAACGAATGTACACGATGTGATCTGTACAACGAGTCATAATCTTTGTAGTTTGTTATTGAGCAACGGCGATATTAACAAGTACGGCAAATATGTCAAGCAAAACTAATTGGGTAATTTGCATATAATTATACCCATTCGTCGAGATAGTACATAATGCGGTTTTTAATGCGGAACGGGCTACCTGTAAAACGGTCAATTTTCTGTTATAGCGCAGACCTTCAAATTGTGCTCGATCACTTGATTTCATTGTTAACCCGCACCAAGGATACCATTAGTTAATTTAATTTTATTACTTGGAAACACGTGTAACTTGCCCCATTATCATCATCATCAATTAAAACTTCACGTCGCATTCGTTCGATGAATTATTTATTACATTTGCAACCGGTGTTTACTCATTAATAGCGCGCAATAAAATTTTTTGTCCGGACATTGTTACATCTTCACGAGCAATTTGATTTCATTAAAAGTATGACCATGTCGCAATGAACATTAAGCTAGTGATATCAACGTTATCACTATGGAACGTATCTTTATGACTCTTGTCTTTCGGTTCTATGAATCAATATACAATACAAAGTATTAGATCACATTGACTCTGTATTAATATTAGTTATCTCTAAATCATCAACACTTTGCGCACATTTAATCTATCAATTATGTTGTAGTACATGCAGCATAAGTTTTATTTTTTAACAAGATCTTCTTTTCATACATTTATATAAAAAAAATTTTTTTAACAATATGCGTTTTCGAGTTAAATAATAATTAAATAAATAGCGAACGATAATGTTACTCTCATCTCCTCGATAGACTACATTGTGCTTATAATATTTATTGGAAAATATAAATTTTTTTAGAATTAAAAAATGGAAAAGGTATCAGAAATTTATATTTTTCCAGAAAATGAAATATTGCATAATGTATTTTTAAAATGTTTTTGTAATTCTGTCTATTACCTTCGATTGTGTATCGATTGTTCCATGTTTGACTATCAGTACGTGATTTTTATTGATTGTTTATTACTGTTCTAGAGCAAACTTTCTAAGAACACAAATAAATAGGCCAGAAAAAATACAAAAAACAAAACAATTGATAGAATCTGTGAAACAAAAAATAGAGAAGATGAAAAATAATAGAAATGGAATTTGAATTATAGAGAAAGAAAAAACTAAGTGTAAATATAAAGAGAATGAAAACAAAAATAAATATGAAAATAAAATTGTGAAAATCTTTTCACGGTGCTTTTACAAATTTTATGCTGCACGTTTCTGATTGTTAAAATGATTTCTTAAAAGAGAGTTACACGTGCAAACGCATATTCATTTAATAGAAGAATCTGTATGAAATATAATTAGATATCTTAATGTAATTAGATATCTTGAAATAAAAATTAAATTTTTATGCCATTAGGGTAACTTCGATACATTACAAATACCATGTCTATTGAGAACATAATTTATCAAGTATTATTTACCATGTTGATAGAAAATGAACTAAATGAATGAAAACTTTATACTGTCTATCTACAGGGTATCCCATAATCCGTAATCGAAATTTTAATAACGTATTCCTTACTTAAAAATAAGACGAAAATCCTAATACGAAAATGTCGAGGCTATAATACTTTATATATTATTTCATATATATATATATATATATATATGAAATAATAATAATGAAGGGGTTAAAACGTGTAGACTGCAATAAAGTGCACTTTGTGTGCTCTGCGCAAGTGCCGCCTTCCAATCACAGAGCGTTTGTACTACATTAATCCCATGCGCTAAAAGTGTCATATATCTCGAACAGATGATCGATACAAGACATCAAATTAAACAAAGAATAAGAGGAACTAAGAAGCTAAGAAGCTTCTATTTTGCTGTACTCCATCCTTTATTATCCTTCTACCCTTATGTATCACGAAATAATCGCTAAGCTTTTTATACTCTCTACAGTATAATTATTTTACATAGATTACAATGTATGATTGTACTATTCACTACTTACGTCGACAAATTAATTCAACTATGGTTTCGTTTATATTAACAAAAAAACTGAAATCGTAACATAATACTAATATGACTTAAAGAATGTAAATTACCTTTACTCTTTCTATTTTTTTCTGAATTCTGCAACGTAAATTCTCGCGCGGCGTAAATGTCGGATTTACCCTAATTATGTTAATTATGAATATATAATTTAGAATCCTAATCGGACCATGTGAAGCGTTTATTCTTTATAATGTGCAGACAGTTCAGTCAGAAATATTAAAATATAATACGTTGTTTAAAACTGACAGTAAGAAGATTAATTTCCTCATGTTTATTGTAATGTAAATTAATTTAATTACAAGCAATTGTATACTGAGAAACAAAAATACTAAACAGATAATTTAATTTAAATTAAATTAGTTTTATATAAAAGTTGGGTTAAGATGAATTATTGAAGCTCTACCATATGACTTCCAGTAGATTTTGTCCGACTATTTTATAACATTGCATATTCGGATACTTGAAGTGTATAGAAGATCTACCACCAGCTTAATACCATTGCAAAAGCGATGGATACGAAAGAGAGCACCGTAGGCCAATTTCATTTTCGGGCTGCTTCGGCTGCGCTCTTCGAAACCAATATCGCAATGTTCGCCGCGGAAAGTTCGTCCGGTAATGCCATACAATATCTACTCCAGCTTCCATTACTCCGCTCCAACCGTGCCTTGTAGCTTCCCTCTCCCCTCCAGTTCTAGATAGGCTTCCCCTCCCAACGTCGCCGTGCAACCGCCGCCACCATCTCCTCCTCCTCCTCCTCCTCCTCTCTACCTCCATGAAGTGCCGTCCACCTCCACCGGGTTTCGCTTCCTCTCTACCTCCGACCTCCGTGGACCTCCATCCGGCGGGCAGGAGGAGAGGATGGAGAGGTGGAATAGCCCCGCGGAGAAGGAGGCTCGGCGAGAAAGGAAGACGGGCAGCGCACCGAAAGTATCCGAGAAAGGAGGATGGATCGCGCATCGGGAATCGGTGAGAAAGAAGGATGGTCGCGCGGGACATCGGGACGGTCGGCACACGGCAGGAAGAGGAGGGGGGAGGGGACGAAGGAGACATGCCGAAGAGAAGAGGAGTTCGAGGGGGTTGGCTGCAGGCACCGGCGTGGTCGTCGTTTTCTTCCACGTTGTCGTCGTAGTCGTCGTCCTCCTCCTCCTTCCTCCCCCCTCCTCCTCCTCCTCCTCCTCCTCCTCCTTCTTCTTGTCGTCGTCGCTTCTCTATCCCTGGCAGGCAAGCTTCTTCCTTTTTTTCTCCTTTTTCCAATTATCGATAAGACGGAGACGGCGCAATATCGCGACGCTGCTCCGAAGAGTAGGTAAGCGTTCTCTCTCGACTACTCTTCTCTCATGATATCCACCACTACTACCGCTGGTACACCCGCTCTTTCCCTCCCTATAAACGGTACCTCCGTGTCCTCCTTCGCTCTGTTCACCCTCTCCTCCCTCTCGTCTGGTTTGCTCGCGCGATAAAATTGCCTCCTCGGTCTTGTTCGATGCCCTCTTCTTCCTCTTCTTCTTCTTCTACCTCCGCATCTTCGTCCTTCTCTTATTTTCTTCTCGTGTTTTTCGCGTAATGCGTGGCATAGCTGAAGGGCCAGCAGAACAGGAGAAGGAAGATAGGGAGCAGAAGGAGGAGGAGGAGGAGGAGGAGGGAAGGAGAGAGAGTCGGCGTGCACAGGAGCGCGGGAGGAGCTGGAGGAGACGGTGGAGGAGGTCGAAGCGATTTAACACGATTGGCCGGTAGGAATAAACTGGCAACACGCGCATTGGTTCCATCGGTTCCATTGGCTATCGGGGCTATCGTCGCTTTCTCTCGCGCACCGGCGACGTTTCTATCGGGCTGACCGACTCCTTCTTGCACCGACGCGACCCGATCGATCTCCTCTTTTGCCACCCCTTTCCGCCATACGGCCGGACTAGCTTTGATTTTATGGTAGCACGGTGAATTGTTCGCGGCAACGATCCCGAAGCTGTTCCCAGGCTATTTTTCCGTTTCCACGAACGCGACGTGTGCGCGCGCGATTAACGAGCGCATATATGCGGGACGACGTGAGGACCGGCAATTGGCGCGATTTCTCGGACCGGCCATTGTATTTCCGGCTGTCGAGATGGAGTAATAATTGTTATTGTCGCCGCGGCACATCCGTCGTTCCCCTTTCCTTGAAAACGTCGCGTTCGACAATCGTCGTTTCGATGTCAAGTACAATTGTGTTGGACACCACGTTTGGCCGTCAGCCTTTTAAACGATGACGTAAAGCGGCTTCAAAAACAAATCGATTAGATAAAATTATTTCCACGTGCAAAAACAAGCATCTTCTCGTTTAAATTATAGACGAATTTGTCAGGAATTATTCTCAAATGTTATTGCAATCACTTTTTTGTGCATTGAAGAAAAAATTAATTTGACTGAATTTCTTCAATTCGAATATTTATACATTTAATGAAAATACTTGAACTGAAGAAATGTAGTCAAGCGAAAATATTTAGTTAAGTTAACTCTTTAAAGATTTCAAGATCCAGGTAAATTTTCAATTTTGAATTATTCTGTCTCAAATTCGGACACGTACAAAAAAGAAACTTTTCCGGCCAAACAGTTGCAAAATCTTTCAGATTTTTAGAGTTTTTAGCCTAAAAAGCTTTTCAAAATCATCAGGCACCAATGACCCGGTTGAACTAAGAAAGCAATGAGAAAACGCTGGATCATGAAGAGTTGAGAAATTTTTTTTTAGTATAATATGAGAATGTGAGTGTAGAAACTATTCTTTACTGATTACCATCGTCATCGCCTTGAAATTATTTGCGACGTTGTATCGAACAGCAGCAATTTCGAAAAGTGTGATACAGATTGAACAGGATAAGTCGCGCGTCTACAACAATCAATTCTATCGATACGTATCAATCACCCCTAACGATCTTAAGATGACTAGAGAGGGTCGTCTCGACTGCAAAAAGATTAATCGTCCGGGAGGAAGGTGCGAAAGGACAGGTGTGCCCGTCCCTCGGGAGAGGCTTGCGCCTAGCATCGTGTTATTTCGCGGCGCAAGATATTACTCCAACCGTTGGCGTTGGCGGGGCTTCGGTACGCTCGACCGGGCGCCATGTTTGATTGCCCGACGTCGTTGATCGCCGTCCGGCAGGAATTATCATAACTCATCCGGGTAATCTAGCCACCGACTGGAAGAAAGCGACACCGTCACGTGGGTGTTATTTACTCGGCGCGATGAGGGAACTTTTGAGTCATGGTCATCGTGCGGCCGACTCGTTCGTATATTGGACTTTATGTGTCTCGGCATTAGAGACACGCGAGAAGAAGAAAGAACGGGGGAATGGACAGGAATAAGTTACAGAGATGAGAAGAGGAAGGGGAGGAGGAGAGGGTAGAAGTTCCACGGTGGTACCGAAATTGATTGCTCGTGTGATGCCATTGATAATGCGTCTCGCCGGGGTCGAATTTAAGATCCTGCGGGCTTCATAACTTATCCAGCAAATCCGAAGAGCCTGGGCTTCTTCTCACGTCTGAGGCAATAAATTGCAGTTACCATAATTTCTCAAATTCGAGATAGCCGTCATCGCGATAAACGATAATGCGCTAATGCGCGAGCGATGATCGCCAACGCGCTCTATCCCGAACATGACTTCCACTTGCGGGATACCGTGGCCCCGCGACCGCAAAACTTCCTTCATACGCTCCGAACACTCCGCTCTCACCGCCGGCGCGGAGCCACCGCGAGATTTTTTCCCCGGCGGCGTTCCCGACAAAGGTCAGAAAACTCTGCGTAGGTGATTTCGAGGTGGTCCGAGGTCAAGCTTCTTTGACCGCAGAAGCGCGGAGAACTCGGGTATTTTGCCTCGTGAGTCTCAACTTCTCCGTTTTCCACCTCTTCGCCCTTCTCACCGCCGCACTCGCTCCCGTTTCCCAGCACGGTCCGTCCGCCCGTTCGCCCGTCCGCCCGTCCGTCCGTCCGTCCGTCCGTCCGTCCCCTTCTCATCGTCGGTCCGTCTAGCGGCTGACTCCGGAGGCGTATGCCGGTATTATTTATCTTGTGAATACCAAACACGCGCCGGCGCGGCATTGTATTATAATTTACTTACCGACGTTA
Organism: Solenopsis fugax; assembly: GCA_003595255.1. Taxonomy (NCBI): domain Eukaryota; kingdom Metazoa; phylum Arthropoda; class Insecta; order Hymenoptera; family Formicidae; genus Solenopsis; species Solenopsis fugax. Next base: position 89 of record QKQZ01054961.1, on the reverse strand, counting down.
TAATTACAATTCCGTACAAGTGACCGGTGGCAGGGTGCACCAAGGTCCGTACCTGTTACCATACCGCAGGCCACCCGCTTCCGCGTAGC
>QKQZ01054955.1:0-15894 GCA_003595255.1 Solenopsis fugax | reverse complement strand
CGACCGGCGTCGACGACGACGACGACAGTGGCGCGTGCTGCGATTAATAAACGGGCAGTGTGTGGTGCTGTGGGGGAAGGGACGATGTCGACCGGGGGGATAATTTGGGTGGCGACTTGAGGGCAGAAATGTTGAAATTCGGCAGCAAGAGCGACGTGACGGTGGTGCATCGCGCCACTATTCGACTGTTCGACGACAACGAAATTATCTACTGCGACTTTCAGGTAAGAGCGTCGCTTCGCTTCACTCCGCTCCGTTCTGCTCCGCTCCGCGCCGCGGATGTCCGCGCGAGCGCGACTTTTCTCGCTACCCCTGTGCGGGTTTCTTCCTCTTTTTCTCTCTCTCTCTCTCTTTCTCTCTCATTCGCCTGCGCGCTGTCATTCACGAGTATCGGCATCGAACGAAGCGAGATCCAAGAGCTGTTTATCATTTCATTCCATGCACTTCGTTTTTCTTCCGGACAGATACTCGCGAGGATGCTGCTTGCCGAAACGGGGACGACGTGAAGAGATTCTGACGATTGTTGCAACGTACGTGATTTCGCGTCGTGCGATTGCGATTCTGAAGGATTTCAACAGACTGTTTGTTAATTCTATACAAATCGTCTCGCTTCTTGCGTATTTCTTAATTACGGATTTCTCAATTCGGAGTTTGCTTGGCAAAAATTTCAAAAGAGAGATCATTTATTACACCTCTCGAATCTTTAGTACCATGTATTTTTCTACAATTAAATTTTGCGTTAGAATTCTGTTAACCCTGGAATTTTATTGTGGATGAATTTTCACCCAAGTGCTAATTCAAGTTTAGTACAGCTTTTTTGTTATTCTGATAACTTAAAATAACATTTAATAAAATTTTTTTGCATTACAAGTGTTCAGCTATTCCAACACCTTGTAATTCATAAAGTAGGAAAAAAGCGTGAAAGAAGTTCTTAATTACATAGGCAAATTTTCACCTGAAGTAGTATTAATGTAAGAAAAATATTTGAGTAGCATTTCAGGTTTAATATCTAACTAAAATTACCTGGCTATAGTTTCCGTTTCACTCCCTCAACTTTAATTCATGAAAAAAATTAAATTCATCCACAATAAAATTTTTTAATTGCTCGTAATTTGAAAATTATCGATATTCCTTGAAAATTTAAACTAAAGAGAATGCGACATTAAAAGATAATATGCGAAATGTAGGATAGTGTTCCAAATACGGTTTGACATGATATCACAATAAATACGCAATTATTACTATAGTCTCTAGCCACAAAATTATCCTTACAAACATGCTCTCTTCTTTAAGTTTGTGTAGTGATAAATTAAACGAGATAATTTTTTTTCGATCGTGCCTAGAAAATGACAAGGTTTTCGGCATGGCAAATGCTTAGGTCATATTAACGAAATATTAATGAATTAACACACATAATATATTATTATATAACCGATAGTATAATCTTCTCATATTTGTGCTAAATTCATCGAATTTATAGTCTCTATTAGTGACATTAAAGAGATATTTTGGAGACGTATTACATTCATTTTTTTTTATATTTGAAATGAGAAACAAGAGCAAGGGGAAAGAGGGAGTGGAAATATGACAAATGCGTATTCCTTCTTTTCCGATGATGTCACGATGATTACCGCATCGTTTGGAAATTCAAAGCAAGACATGACGAAAGATACAGAAATCTTGAAGATTTCGCGAAACGCGCGGAAGAAAATATAAAAGAATATACACCGATCATATCATCTTTATCGGAACATTCAGGAATATTCCGATACTTCCGTGCGAACTTTGTTGCTATGACTTGCATTATTTCATCTCTGTCCGTTCTTTTTGCGAACGTTTAATGTAAGTATTTTTATGTTCCCAGCATGTATTATGGAACTGCTCGGAATGATTCAATTATTCTCTAAAGCTCCTTTTACACGATCTATTTGCGACAGAATTCTATTTATAATTTTATATCAAATTATGTATAGAATATTTGATTGTTTCTTTCTTTGATACAGTTGAATTTTTATAAAATGACATGATTATATTAAGAAATACATGTAAATATAACATAAATATATCATTCTTTAATAATAACATCAGTTTTAATAATATCCACTCATAAAATTGAGAACTTCGTAAACACAAAAGAAATATTTGGAGTAAGTTGTAGTACATCAGAGGAGAGCAAACTTAACATGCCACATAACGAACTTTCAATCGAAGATCCTATAGCACATCAAAATTTTTTTGGATTAAATAAAAAACAATTTGAAGATTTACTTAAGTAACAATTCGGTTCAGAAAGAATTTTTTTAAACGCATCGGCACGAGCATGTTTATTTTTGTAATTGATAGATTTTACTACGCACAGGCAAGGACATTTCTTATGTTCAGTTAATAAAAAAGTAACTTGCTCCCGGGATCAAGACATTGTCATGTAGATGCTCAGAGATGAGTATGTTAAGAGTAGGTTAAGTTGTGGTTTACGTCATTTATAATACAATTCACGGGTATTTATACACCGCGCATAAACCTTGAGTCATGTTTGTTCACATATTTTCTGTATAAAATTACAAATAGAATTCTATCGTAAATTATAGATCGTGTAAAGTGGGCTTAAGTCTTTATTGTGCTTGCAAGAGAAAACAGAATAATTCCAATCGGAATCCATTTCGAACAGTTCCATAATATATGCCCAGATCTGGCACAGTATTTGTTGAATTAAGCGCTTTTCCCATTATTGATTTCAACACTCATTTTGAGATACATCACAGAAAAAAATTAGTCTCAAATTCTTTCAAGATTTTAAATTCCTGCTTATACATATATGAAACAATGAATTGGTGATTTGATATCATTTTTTTCTGCGATCCAATCGACTTTTAATTTCGCTCTCCATCTGCACCACGTGTCGCTCGCACCTCTCGTCACTGCGATTCTCGAACGTGAATGAGATTGAGCACCGCTGTCCGCGGGGGTCGAACCGTGACTCCGTATCGCGTCCATGGATCGCTTTGACGTTCAGTCGCAGCGACGGCACCCGCGGCTTGGATCGATTCCAGAAAACCGCCTGTATGCACGCGGTCTGCCCTGTCAAAAACTCTCTCGAGGCGTCTTAGCTTGACGTTCCTCGCGCACGAGGCGAGGAACGTCAAGGCATTTCAAGCACGTGAAGAGCCTTTAATTGGAATTTTAACATGTTAATTAAATTTGTAAAGCGTTTTTCATTGTTTTCGTGTGGTCTTGTGCGCGAGATGAATTTCTGAGAGAATCTATAATTCTACCTAACATCATGATAATTCTGTATCGATCTCACTCGTTACACATTTCACGAACAATCACTATTTAAGTTTACGCGGTCTGCGGTTACACTCAGGTAGTTAAGGAATATTCCCCGACAAATTAATATCATTCCCAACATTTCGTCCATTATTCGTACATTGTAACATTTATTACCTCTTCACTTCCCTTCGCGCGTGCAAACCACAAAATTAGCGTATATCGAATTTCATTGAAATCCCTAAAGGCGAGTCTCGAAAACCAGATGCAGATCGTCCCTCATCTCTTCCATTCGCGTGAATATTCTCTATTGGGACTATCGTGAATCATCCCAGGATCATCCGGAAATAGAGTCGGTCGATCGGTTCGTTTCTCTTCATTAGGCACGCGGCGATGCGCTCTTTGCGGACGCAGAAAACGGGTGATGCGTGTTTCAATGATACGTCACATTGTACATTGGACATTACGATGGAATAATTGGCAGGCAGCCAAATCGGAACGCAATAGTATAGGGTGGGAAACCATCGGTTCGGATTTAAGCTCCGAACGAATGACGATTGGAAAGAGAGGGTTGGCTATCGCGCACATTAAGAGCCAATAAAATCGGGGTTTTGTTGACCATTGATGCAGCCATTGTGCAGAGCCGCTACCGCTATATATTTTTGAACATTATATATCTCCGCTGATTTGGATTTTGAGGTTTTATTAACAGCGAAAAGTAAAACGAGGATCATTCAAGTATTTGCACGCTCTTTGCAACATCCAGAGAAAAGTTTAAATTGACGAAATTGTTTCTTATCTTGACTTGTTTAAGTTGAAATGAAATTACCTTTGAGGAAAATAAAAATTGATTTGATTTCAAGAAATGGCGTTATTAACCTTTTTAAAAGTAAATAAATTATTTCTTCGAATTATTTGTTAGACAAGTAATTTTTTAATTCAAAGAAAGTATTAACAGAAATGTAAGAAATAGTTTAGTTGTGGTTTTAAAAATATATTTCTTTCATTTAAAAAAAAGATTTACAAGTTATCAAATTATTTCCTTAATTCTAATAAAAGAAACAACCAAAAAATTTTTCCAAATCAAAAAAACTTTTAGAAACCGTATAGCAATACATAAAGTTTAATTCAAATAAATATATTTTGATTCGAAGAAACTTTTCTCTGAGTGGAAGAGTATTCGCGTTGATAATATAATTATAAAGGGCACATTTTTATTTCACTTTTTAAAATTAAAAGAAAATTGATTTTTTTATCCTTTCTATAATTTATATTTTCTATAGAATATTTTATATGAAATGTGATCATAAAAATGGAAATATCTGTATGATGCAATAAATTTAACGAAAAATAATCTTCATGCAGTAACCATTATAATGTCACGCGATTGTTGCAGCTCGCCAAAAATAAAACCGAAAATACTTGATTAAGTATATGTCACGGGATATTTCTTTTTGTGTCTGTTTTTAATTCCGCATATTTATCTCTCATTTCCATCTCATAAGTAACGAAGTATCTCAAGGTAGAGTCGCTACGATATCCGGTACGGGGTAAGTTTAATGAAAAATGGGATAAACTTGCAATTTCGCGGTGAGTTTAAAATTTACTGTGGTTTCTTTGCCCCATTCGATGGAAGCTGTGTAATCCGATTTGGTGGTGAATTCTAGGCCATCGTATTATTTGTTCTCGCTGTATTAATGCGGTCCATTTGGCACGCTGATAGCCGTAAATTACGGCGGACGATGTCATTTCATGCCTAAAAGTGTCTTGAAAAAAAGCTTCGTTGACATTATGCATGCCCGCCGCCTTGTCATTGACTTTATTTCGAGGGCGGGAGATTGAACTACTTCAATCTCGCCCTCGAAATAAAGTCGATAATAATCCTTAACCTTCTTCAAACCGCAACAATGCGATCCGTGCCAAAGTAAACGTCGGCATGCATCATAAATAAGGTGAAGAATTGTCGGGGCAACCGCGAGATGAAAGTTTGTGGCGTTTTGAGAAAGCTCGCGTCGTTCACATATTTTGGCTCATTTATAAATGCGACTTTGCGAGATTCAGTATGTTGCGTACATAAACTTGTCTTTATACTTTCGCGCAAAGTTACTCGTCTTGGAAAACATCTTGAAGCTACGCACGATCAATGACAAATGAAAAATGCTAGGAATACTGACGACGATGCCCACCCGAACAAATAATTTATTAGCGGCAGCAACGAGGTAGGACGCGCGGGATTACATTTGAATTAATTTATTTTTTTTAATTTTGCTCCTGCTCGCAACGTAATACCATGCATCCTCGCTAGAATGCTCACTCAATACTTTATTAACGGCAGCGATGGCAGGACGCGGAATTAATTAGAATTGATTGATTTTTTTAAATTTTGCTTGCAACTAGACACCGCGTATCCTCGCTTTTGCGCAATATTACAGAGATCTGATTCGTAGAGAATAAACATTCTTCATACGTAGGGTAACAATCCTGTTTATCCGCGCGATTCATCGATCATTATTTGGACAGTCGAAGTTAGAATGGTTCCGCAAAGTCGATCTCGCGGTTGGGATTATACTCGCAAGTACAAAGTTCAACAGATCTCGTTTCGCAAACAATAGTGTCTATAAGAACCGTGTCTGGAGGTACAGGGTCACTAGGCTGCAAATCAATGATAGCCGTTCTGTTATAGTTCTTCCTACTCCCTGTCGACGTGGCGCAGACACTTAAATTATTACCGATAAATGCAAATTCCCCGGCAATGATGTAGCGTAATTGTTGATCGACTTTGCACTTTGAAGCTCGTAATTTTCTAAAGGCCTGTACAGGTTTACTGTTTATCTTGCGCAAATAAAATGATCAACCTTACATATTGAATTAGCAAACGAAAAGATACAATTAAATTAAAAGAAAAAGAAAATTAACGGATACGTGACCTGATATATGACGAGTAATTGGAAAACAAATTTTTTATTAAATACACGAAAAATTGAATCAACAGTAAACGAGATTGAGAGCGAAACATTTTATAATAATGCTGAAAACTTAATTATGTAAGCAAGGAGAGCTTTTGATATGAATTTATTCATATGTACACATCGCTCACTATTCACTTTTGACACATTTATGCGATAGGCAGTACAAAGGTAAGTTTGGAAAGTTACGTAGCTCGAATTAGCTTTACAAAGAATTTAAAGTATGCCTCTCGCTCTCACGACCAAGCTTAAACTTGCGCTCTCGTGCAGCAGAAATTTTGCATTGAAACTTGAATTCTACTTCGTGCGTCTCAAGCGTGCTCAAGAAAACGTTCATTCATATGGCGTATATACACGTATGCATTTTTTATTTATTTCTCTGCATTTTTTGGACTAATTGTAAGTCAAATGCATAATCGATGGATTTCTAAGAGGATCGAATTTCTGTGATTTTTTTGTACAAGATGCAAGATCAGCAAATCAGCCTTGCCATCAGCAAGCAACTTCACACATTTTTATGGCACATTAAGTGATATACATATACTATATATCAGAGTATAATTGCAATAAATAATCTAGAAACACTCTTTGGTATCGATTATCTCGTTCCTTGACACTGCTTATATTTCCGGCCAATGTATGCAAATCCTTTGATTAAATTAAATTTGTCTAGTTCATTTGTATGCACGCATGCACCGGCATTCTGTGTCACATAATTATGTTTCGCGCTCATTTATTATTCATAGCTTTAATTTACCATTTAGCTACTCATATTGTTTCACCATAAATATCCAATTAACATCTAGATAATCTAGATTGAAAGATCCTTTCTCATCGCAGTGCTAAGTACCACGCCAATGTATTTCACATCAAGAACGTTTTGATACTTATCTCAAGAGACCGAATTGATAACTTAATGTGATAACTGGAAAATTTAATATTACAAATTGCAATACTCTATTCGCTTTATCTCTTTAATATTGTTAGCAATATAACAGTAGAGAGAACTGATAGAACTAAAGGTTAGAAGTCAGTCGAGAGCTCGTGAGGTTTGCCGTGATGAAATCTGATGGCTGACTCGTTCGATCTTGAACTACTGCATGCGCGAGGCAGAGACTCACTACTTATGCTGGGAATTTAGTTCAAAGCAGCCATAAGGGTCATAAGATGTGTTCTTTTGCTTAGAGAATGCTAATATGGCCTTGTACATGTGGCTGCATCGCTTTAATATTAATATCAAGTTCAACTTTTAGCAAAGATATCTGTTGTGTGGGTGTTTCATTCTTATTTCTCTTCAATGAATCATTATCTTAAAAGAAGAAAAACTTAGAAAATACAGCAAAGAAAAAAAAAGGAAGAAACCGTTTTTCTTCAAAATTCTGAGAATTTTTCCAGGCTAAGAACACTACTCGCAATTTTCCTTCATTATTTTTAGCTTGTTTAAGAAGTAGTGAGCAAATAAAAGAAAATAATTTACATAAAAAATTCCTAAAGTATCAAATTTTTACTAAAAAAACTTTCATAATTTGAAAATAGTGATGAAAAAGATAGTAATAATTGTATGATATTTTATTGTAACTCTTATTAGCTAGAAATTCTTCATATCTCACGATATCTCATCGTAATGTATTTTACGCTCGAAATTTGTCGCTTGTACCATTTTTCCGGTTCTCTGTGTGAGAGATCCCGGTTAATACTCAATTCGTGCCATTGTTACGGGCTCAAGTCGCGCGCGTGCAAGCAATACCGATTTGCGCATCCGTCGAGATCGCGCGCCAGGTAGCACATTGTATACGCGTTGCCGTCAATCTTGGGCGAGTAAATAACTCGCGAGGGGCTGTCGGACCTCCCTTCCATTAATGTATGTACAATAATGCTAACACATCGAGTCCCTCGTACATTGTCAGTACTTGGCGGAACATCGGAGGCTTTCGTATCAAGCCAGGAGAGAATTCGTGCACTTTAAGCATGCACGGTTCGTCGTCGCGTGGCCGATGGCCGGCCCAGGATGCACGTGAGGGTCGCTAAAAACACTCGACGTGTGTGCTGGGGATGACTGCCTCACGGACGACCGGCAGATCTTCGTCTTCGTGAAAAACTTTCTCGTGCCTCCCCTCGGCTCGTATTTTGGACTATTTTACGACTTGTAGTAAGACCGTAGTAGCCTAACTTGTCGTGAATGCTATCCTAAAATATTCAATTTGATTCTCCATACGAGAGTTATTTCGGGACGTGACATTTCGACACCGCGCCTTCCCGGGAATAGTTCATTCAATAGCGGCTCGCGGAGAAATTTACATTTGGAAAAGTGTACAGCGCAGCATGCACCGTATTTTGCATTGTACTGCACGCGCGACGCTCTGCATCGCGGCGCAAAGTAGTCATTTGAAATCCCAAAGCGGCGGACGAACGTAAAAAAATAATAACTGCAAAAGTGACTGTAAGAAGAATGCTAATAACTGTTTTTATGCTAATAACTGTTAACGTGTTAACGATTAATAATAATTTTATACGTGATCAGTATCAAAATGGTCGAGACATTTGTTTTCAGTGCTTCTCCGAATGCATCGCACGTTCAATAAGAGATGCTGTATTCTGGATACAACTAGAAGACAAAAATTTCTTCAATATCAGAAATACGTTCCAAAAGTTATTCAAATTAATGTAGACAGTTATACACTTTTTTACACTCAATAAGTCTGCTATAAAACTGGTTTCTCTTTTTCAAAATATCACTGCAATTTTTAAGAAACAAGTTATGCAAATAATGCTATTAAATCTTGTATATAGCTTATGTAATGATGAGAAAATATTTTTTTCTCGTTTCTTCGTTGATTTTTTTTTTATTCATGACCTTGTATCGGCTGATATTTAACTCGTGATTACAGAGATATTACGCTTAATAATTGAGGCGATTTCGTACGTCCGATCATAGTTTTTGTTGCAAAGGTCACGAATCTCGTTTCTTACATAATCTGTATCGTACACGTGTCGGAAGGCATCCTTATCTTTTTCTTGCAATATATCAGCACAGCATACGTTGCATTTATGCCTCAAGCGATGTTTACGTATAATATGTATTTTCCAATTTGCTTTGTTACGATCGTATCATGTTAATTTCTTTATAGCGCCGATGAATCTTGTATCAGCGATCCTTTGTGACATAACACGAAATCAAGCATATTTTAATCAGTTTTTTATGCTAACATTCATATTATATTTGAAATTGTGAAAAATTAAATATTCTTTAAGGAATACACTCACTGCAGGCCAGTTTTGAGTGAAACACTTACGATTTTCTCGCATCTCAGTCAAAAAGTAAAAAATATCTTGGTTAAAAAAATCGTGAAGTTTTCAAACACGCATTTTAAAGATAGAAATTTAAATCTGTATTTTAATTTTGCCTCTATAACATTTTGTTCCTAAATTATATAAAATCGAAAGTTGGTACTTTTGCAATTGTTTTGTTTTACTTTAAAGCGTTATGACTCGATGAAATATCATTGGATGTATAAAAGTTTACAAATACAAAAGTATTTTAAAGTAAGCTTTTTAAACTTTAAAATACTTTTTTAAAAAAATTGATACAATGACTTTTTCCATCGATTTTTTTGTGTAAAATCTCATTTTTTATAAAATATTTCTTAACTTTGAAACTAAAACAGAAAAAAAGAAAAGAAACATATTTTTCATAATGTGCTTAATTTGCAAATTTATTAAAAAAATTTTAAAAGCTTTTTCTATATTTAACTTTTCATAAAATGCAAGAAAATTGCAAGCGTTTCCAAACTTTTGGCCTGCAGCACATATCCAAAAAGAGATGGTTAAAACTAAAGATAACATTTAAAATTGAAGGATGACCGTCCCGGAAAGCTTTCGTGTGACTCAGTTGCGAAAGCCGCGTTAGAGCACGTGTGTCCCGTTTCCACAAGATAGGAAAGTGGTATGTCGCAAAGGCGTCGAGATCCTTGATTTATAGTTCACACTTTCGTAGTACTGTCGCAACCGTAAAGTTTTTTATTTGTCAAAAAGTACGGAAAAGACATTATTTATTTGTCATGGATTGCGATAAGGACAGAGTTGAAATTAGTATTGTTCACGTAGTGCGCATGCATAATGCACTTTGAATATATGTATAATTTTAACTACTGTAAGAATCGTGTATGCTCGCACGGATGTAAAAACGCATAACAGCGTTTCAGATACTCAGATATGAAAACGGGAGATTTCCCGTGCCGCCGGAACGCAGCCGTCTTTTATCGGACTTCCGGTATTTCACGCGCTGTACGCGCCACGACATTTTCCCCGTCCGGGAATTGCGACAGAAAGAAGTGCCGTTGATTTGCATTTGCATAACGATTAGAAAAAGATGAGGTAAAACCCGTCTCTGCTTTTCTGAAAATTTCCGTTTCAGAAATACGGAAGCCACTTGTGGAAAAATTTATTCACACCTTTCGCGTTTCCACGCGATGTGTTAAAATTATATGATATCTCTCGGTTGCATAATTTTCCAATATCAATACTGATATTGGAAATCGTTATTTATATAAAGAAAGAGAAAGAGAGAGAGAGAGAGAGAAGAGAAAAGAAAGTCTATTGAAGTATTATTCTTAAGTATTATTCCTGAATGTAAGGATAATATTTAAGAATAATAACTTATAATGTAACCTCCATCAGCAACATATGCCATTCCTTCTTTTGTTGCTCCTCAGTGTTTTCCTTTCCCGTATGAAAAATAAAGCAGAGGAATCAAGATGAGCATTCATCGACTTGATTGCATCTGATGACGATTCTTTCTCTGTTGCAGCCACAAGACAAAGGACGATACATTCTCGAATATGTGTGTAAGCAGCTCAACATTTTGGAGATGGACTACTTCGGGCTTCGCTACGTCGATAAAGAAAGGGAAAGGGTAAGGGTGCGTTTATAGAACACTGAATTCTTAAAGCAGACGCGCGGCTCCCGAGAACGTCATACTTCCGATTTCTTGCGTGTCCCGTTTCTTAGCTTGATGCTTGTCGCATCTTCGCGAGCGAGTCGCAGTCGGGCATACAAGTTTTCGCATAATTACACAGCTTGTGTGCTTTTTTTTTTTTTAAAGACTCTACTCTAGAAAATGACGGTGGACGCGTTTGCGGAAGACGAAAAGATCTTTGTCACGCAATTAAATTCGCTCTACTAACACCTGGAACGGCATGGCGTGCGCCGTACGCTCCATCGTAATCGTTATTCTTAGGTCATCGGTGTAATTCCGGAGGACTTAAAAATAGGCGTGCCTTGAAATATCAACGATTCACCGTAGTACACACTCTGTTGTACTTCGCTTACGAACACGCTTTAACGGCAATCATTTATTCCGCTGCTCCTCGCGCCCGTAATATTCCAAATTAAAACTTACGCGGTTGAATTTTTATCCGGAAGGCAGGTTATTAAGTCTTTCACGGAAACTGCCGCACCTGCCGTAATAATTGCTGCTAGGCCTTTCACTTCAACATGATAAGAAAGAGGAAGAAAAAAGATTTGTTTATCGATCTCTCGTAATAATATTTATATCGTACAATAGTAGGTTTCAATCGCATCGATCGCCGTGATTCCAGGGCCAGAGGATACAAATCTAATTTACCTCATAAACGTTCGATCGTCACGAAGACCTGCGAACGCGTTGAAAATGTCGATGTATTTAGATAGACGTACATATAACATTTTTTGCGATTACACGTATTCATTTTCAAATTAATAACGATCGAAATTGAGGAAAAGAGTGAGGAATAATGGATATGATATTTTGCGTAAAATTTATACGCGTTGTGAATATTCTATCATTATTTTTAACAAAAGCAGGCACACGTCATTTACAGTATCATAAGTTATTAAATCGTAATTCAGTTGAGCAAAAATTCAGAATTTTCTCACGCTCGCTTGCTTTTTTACGGGCATTCCTAAAGAACCAGTTTGCCTGAAACGCACAGGCACTTTCACTTAAATCCGAATGGGTGCTCGAGTACGCTGGAAAAAGCCATCGATCTTAATTTCGATTACAGAAGGTTTAATCCGGAATGAAAGTCGTGTCAGTTTTAACAGAAATCCGCAGTAAATTAAAATATCTTTTGCGGGATAGGGGAACAGTAATTTTTCATTTTTCCCGTCGGATTTAAATTGATATTTAACAAAGACAGTTTTTAATTTTCTCTCATAAGAAATTATCGTTTTGCAGAGCGAATTGCACATTCATTAAAATGCATGGGTGAGGTGAATGGGAGAATACGCGCGGAGCTCTACATTATTTTAGCGGAATTATTTTTACTGCTCGTTTTTCAGCGGCAAAACGTATAGCCTCGCGGTCCCAGTGTAAAACAGCATCCCGCCGAGTTCTGGTCTTCCCGTTAAGGCCCGGTGAAATCAATATTGTCCGTCCGGACATCCGCAAACGTTCCATCGTCCTCGTCTTAAAAAATTAACGCGCCGCACCCTATCCTCAGACACCGCTCCCGCTGTTCTTTCTGTTTCTCTCTCTCTCTCTCTCTCTCTCTCTCTCTCTCTCTCTCTCTCTCTCTCGGCTCGGCAATCGAGTTCATGCCGCACGGGTGGAATTTTTTAAATGAAAATTGTAAAATAATGTTTCATCACAAATTTTGCGCAGTGCGACAATTTTTACAACTCGCACTTATGTACTCGATGTGCGACAATGAACCCCGAAAGAGGAACGTGTTACCTACAAATTCCCCTGAGGATGATAAATTGTATCGTACGTCATATAGATTATTGCTACTTTATGCGGCGTCTGCCGAGACCTATCTACTCGTTTTTTAAAGGTGGCCATTGTAACGAGGAGCTTAAAGAGATATACGGCGAACAGTAGAGCTATTCGCTCCGCTTTATTCTCTCGAGCGGATCCACTAAGCAGTTTGAGGGTGAGCTGTTTGAAATTGCTTGGTGCAACTGATCCTTGATCCGATATGTTATAGATTCTTAAAACTCATCGCGTAAATCTCTCTACTAATATAACGGCATAGTTGCGCATAAAACGATAACTGCACCTCGTGGTGATAGCGACTCGTCGATGCGTACAGTTCGCGCACTTGCGTTCAACGTAATGATCACTTTAATATCTTCGCGCGCGCGCTGAAACGGGTATTAGAACAGACGCGCAACCTCGTCGGCGTAATTTCCAACGGTAAATATCTCGTCATATGAACGAGCGAGCGTGGGTTGTTACGATAATATCATTAGAGGCTCTTTACTCAAAATTTTATGACAAACTTCATGCTTCGCATTTTTGTTCCTCATTTTTCTATGGAGTAGTTACACGAATTGGGCAATGTGTACGCTACCTCAGAAAAACAGCGGTCAGAGAACAAGATATCATTCAAAATATCTTAAATTTATGTTATAAGTATGTGATGCTTAAACATTAAAATGCTTGTTAAACTACAACAATTGGTATGGACTAGTAATAAATAAATAATAAGAATTTTTTAAATAATAATTAAAATAAATGATTCTCAAATATATATTCGAATATTTTTTATTTTGCAGCATTGGCTGGACCTAGCGAAAACGGCGATCAAGCAGGTGAAAGGTTGGTACCATTCGAAACTTAACAAACGTTACTTTTCGTTTATAGATCTTTAAATAAAGTTGAATCATAGCTATCATTACCACTATGTTTTGACAAGGAAGTTTTGAAAAAGCGTTTCTCCCTATTCGTTCTATTTTCTTTTCAAAAAGATACAAACGTTCTTCCGCGACGGTGCGCTCAAATTACAGCAGTCATCTCATTCGCGATTACGTGACGCAATTAATGACCCAACGGATGTGACCGGAACACACAAATCGGCGTCGGGCAAAACGTCTTATTATGTTCAGGAGCAATCCCATTTTGACGTGGAAATTCTATACTGTCGTAAAGGCGTTTATAGTCGATCGACCATAATGACGTTGCAGCGCAGAGAACGCAGGTATCACAGCGGAACAGCTGTGACCGAAGCAGGGTCGATCGTCGTCGAGGCACAACTTTTCCCTCCCCCGCCCGATTACGTCGGGTCGATGTCACATGAAAGTTTCAAGCAGTCGCGACCCGCTGGCCTATTCTCGTAAACTTGAACGGACTTTGGAGCAGACCTGTCCGAAAGCGTTAGAATATATATATATATATATACACATACACTTATAAAAGTATATATATATTTTTTTCTTTCCACCCTGGAAAATCATGCCCGACGAAATGACGCAATCTACTTGACAGAGAGATTAAATGTCGCGTGGTGTGGGAACAGAAAGAATACTCTGGCGCTCACCGCGAGAATGTGACAGATCTTTCCCTTACGCTGGAATTAAATAGAAGGGCTGATTTTGGACCGAAAGAGATATTTGGCGAATGAGCGTCTTTTGTCGCGTACCTGTTGCTCTTAATGCTCGCAGATACTATTATTATTATTATTATATTAGTGTCGATATATATTTATATACGTTATAAACGCATCTGTATTTTTACACAGCGCGCGACGCCAAGTCAAAGCTGATTAAACGTAATGTGGTCCGACTTGCTTGATATTTGTCAATACGTTTTGCGGAAGGTCAACGCTAAAGACAGTATTCGCGAGTATCTTATATCTGTCGAAGGCAACGAGCCATAATGATACCGTATCGAATGGGATCATGACCTCGCATTACGGAAGCGACGACGCTATGTTATCGTCGAGTGTAGAGGCCCGATTTGCATAGGCGATACATTCGTAAGTGTATGTACACTTGCTGTTCCAGCTGTTCCTCTTATTTGTAAAAAATAAATATCTGCGCTGCGCGCGTCCGTTCGCAAGATACGTGCGACAGGATAATCGTGAATTCATGCGAAATGAGAACTTGCAAACGTCCACATGCGAAGCCATTACTTCGCTAATATCGCCGCTGTCGTCCGCTCGCGTTTCTATCTTCGTTTTGAAGTGTTTTTATACGCGTGGAATACCAGCAAATGCTATTTCCTCTGAAATCGCGTGTATCGATCGACGTTCCGAGAAGAGAGAGCAGATCAATATCGCTCTGCCGTGAGACCATTTATCGAGAATGCTGTCGAATTATTTGAAAATTCACTTTACGAAATTATAGTTACATAATTGCATTAAATTCGATCGCGTCGTTATGTAATAAATAGACAATGATATATACAGGGAAGGTTTAATAGGTACGACGACAGGCAGTACTTATACTATTAATTTATCTATATACTACGCGCGCGCGCGCATAATGCACATTCGTGTACTCGTGATGAGTTTGTGTAAATGGGATAAATATGGATTTAACATGCTTGTGTTAAATTCAACGAATTTGCGACCGAGGAGGTACAAGATATAGGGGAAAATTGCTAAATGCGTGTCCCACTTAAGTTATTTTTTATTAAATATCCCATTTAGTACCGTATGCAAATAAACGTTGGAAATTGTAGCTTGATGTTTCAGGTATCTATTGCAGCAATGTTTAATCTTTCATCTGTAACAAATTAATTTATTATAAGCCTTCGTTTTGAATTTATATATATATATATATATATAACATGCTGCAAAAGGTATTAGACAATTGCACCTGTCACCTAAATCGTACATTAAACAAAAATAAAAAAAAAAAATATATATATATATATATAAAGTACGATTCAGGCAACTGG
>QKQZ01054953.1:0-10542 GCA_003595255.1 Solenopsis fugax | reverse complement strand
TCTTCATCACTAGATGATGACGAAGAAAGCAAATTTAATAGTCCAAGTGCTAATCATGCATCTTGTGAACTTAAACCATCCCACGCAGCCATGTTGCATTGAACTGACACCGGTTCTCTGAGCTCGTGCCGAATTCTCGCACGATAGTGCAAAAACTCAACACCAGACTTCCCAGTGAAACAGTGCGCACCGAAACGTCCAGTGAAACATTGCCTGCGGCGAGTGCGCATTCAGTGCGCACTAGTTCTCCCAGTGAAAAACGCTATAAGTTCCGAAACTCATCGCAAAAAGTGTTGCAATCTTTTTGCCTTTTTGCTTCTGACTGTACGTGAAAAATGTATACAACCTTTTTTGTAGAGAATAGTTCAATCTACAATTTTTATAATAACCATAATTGACATATCCCAATTAATATATCCCAACAGGAAGATATTCGCGAAAAATCAATTTTCGTAACTTTTGACCTTGAATAATTATCGAAACGAACACAATATCAATGGGGACTTTTCGCACGTTGCTTATATAATATTTAAATAAAGGTGTGTGCAAAAATTTAGCTATGTAGGATTTTTTACGAAGTAAAATTCTAAAATTTCTGGGCTAGTAAGCTTAGTACGTTCTATTATAATCTTTTGATGGGCTCTCCATGGAGTGATTTTTATGAAAACGGAATATTATTCTAACCTTATACTGTTTCCTAATTTAGAAAATTTCTTTATTATCGCCCAATACAATAAAAATTTATTCGAAGTCTTTCTTTTGGCACAGCCTTTTATTATTAGTCCGAGCTTTATATTTTTCTATATTGCCGTTAATGTCTCTTTTAATTTTAAATATCCACTTATTATCTATGATCTTATCAGGAATAGGAGACGTTAACTCCCAGGTTTTATTCTGTATCAACGCACCTATTTCTTCATCTACTGCTTTAAGCTATTCCTTTTTATCTACTTGAGTATTGATATCTTCATAGTTTTCTGGCACTTCATCTATAAATGTCTCTGCGAGCGAAGTTTGTGTAGTCTTCCAGATATTTTGGTTTTATCTCAAATGTTGTGTGCTTCTTCGTGACGTTTCATTTAAAGCAGATTCTTCCGATTGTTTTTTATTCTCATTAGATTCTTGATAATCTTCAACATTGCCGCTTGATAAACTTGAATTCTGTGATGTTGTCGGTTTTAAATCTTCCTCAGTGTGTGGATACTCTTCCTTATTTTGATAAATCCAGTCACTTGTAATTGAGTCTTTAATTGTAAATCTTGATTCATCAAATATGACGTTTCTGTCCAGAATGACTTTCTTCTCTTCAGGATTCCAAAATTTATATCCGTTCGGACAGTATCCTATGAAATAACATTTTGATCGCCCTTGAATCGAATTTTCTTGAAATAATTTCCTTCGGAAGTTTTAAATATGCGACGCATCCGAAAATTTTTATTTTCCCTATGTCGGGCGTTTCTTATAATGCAACCGGCAACTTTCCATTCAATGCCATGGTTGGACTTCTGTTTATTAGGTAAACAGCAGCTTGTATCGCATCTAACCAGAATGTCTTCCAAAGTGTACAGTTTAGCAGCATACATCTTACTTTTTCTAGAATTGTCCTGTTCATTCTTTCGGAGACCCCATTCTGTTGCAGTCATATCTTATTCGTACATTTGTATTGTATTCCTCTCTGCTCGAAGTAGTCCTTCATTTCAGTCGACATGTATTCCCTACCATTATCGCAACAAAACGACAACAAAACGTACGTGACACAATGTTATAAAAAACTGTCATTACAATCATTTTAAAGCTTAAAAAGTAATTATTTAGATTAGGAGATACCGCACCGATGACCTTGATCTTGATATATGTTATATAGAGGTGAGGATATTAATTAACTTTTCCTTATAAATTAATCGGCGGTCTCGTATAGTTTATGAGATATACTTACATAAAACTAATTTCCAAAATTTCATCATTTTTATTATATAATACCTTGTATGTATATGATAGATAGTGTGCATACATGTGCGCGTGCGCACGTATATGTATGTGTCCATATTAATGCATGTTAATATTTTACATTTCTTACGAACAAAAATTATTTATAAACAATTTAAACAATTATATTTATTTTACTATTATTTCTCCATCCAAAAAATTAAAGGGCACATAAAAAGCTAGTTACGGCTCTGCATGAGGGTATGAATGTATACGCTTTTAAAGATACCTTTTCATGATGCTTGATACTAGCGTTTCGAGCGATCACGTAACACTAGCGTTAGAAAGAAGTTCAAATTCTCCAACTTCAAACGTCAAAACTTTTCAAGCAATTCAAGCATCAAAGTACCAATTAGATATGTTATTATTCGGATTTTTTATAAGTATAGCTGGAAAATGAATTCTGGAGATGAATTGACAATAAATTCTGAAAATGTAAGTTAATTTAATCGCAAGCAAATTAATTTGTTTTATGTAAATAATTTTACATAAAATTTTATGTAATTATTCCTCATCCTGTAACGTATTCTTTGGCACCCGTTAACTATAAAAGGGTCATTAAGGGGTTAGACCAATCCTGAGGACCTAAAATGATACCTAAGTTTGGGAATTTTTTGTGAATAAATAAATAACTTTATTTAAAATCTGCTTAGAAGATTATTGTATATATAAAATTAAGTAAAAAAATATTCTTTATATTTTTCTCATGTCCAAAATGGTGGCTTAAACGCGTTTTTCTCAAAACAGCATTTTTGAAATCGGTGTAAAAGATAACTCTTACAATTTTTATCCGATTTACTTGAAATTTTAACAGGATACTCGTTAATATATTTTGTAGAGAAATACGTAGGATTTTTTTCGAAACATTGAACACTTTTTTCTATTTAATATTTTTATACGTTTATTTTAGGGTAAAAGACAAGTTTTTTTGTAAAAATAGCTGCCATTTACCATTTTAGAAAAAAATCAATATTTTGGAAAATTTCTACATATTTCTCTAGTCTTTGATATGTAGATAATATGTGCCTGAAGTCCTTTACACCGATTTGAAATTGCAGAAAAAAAAGATTCCACAAATAGACCAGTGCGCCGCCATTTTAGACATGAAGAAAAAAATTTTTTTTACTTAGTTTTATATGTACAATAAGGCTCTTTAAACAAATCTTAAATAAAGTTATTCATTTACCCACAAAAAAGTCCCAAACTTAGGTATCATTTTAGGGCCTCAGGACCGGTCTAACCACTTAATGTTCAGCATGGTTTTTTAATGGATTAAGTGATTCAAAAAATATTAAAATATTTATGTAGCTTCCTTAACTATTCTAAATGAATGAAATTTATACATTATTTAACTAATCTACTTGTTTAAATACATATTTTATTTTTGTAAATATATAAACCAAAATGCGAGTATGGTAGTGATATGTGATTTCATTGATTTGTTCCAAAGTTACAAAAATTTGTAACTTTGGAACAAATCAATGAAATTTAATAAATTAATATTGAAAAATAAAGTTTAAGATTCATATTTTAATAAAAAAGAATATGCCAACAAATTTTTTTTAACTTAATTGCTTCAGTTCGGAACATGAAATCTTATAATTTTTGAACTTATAAGAATAAGCATTTGTCATGAAAAAATGATATTTGACTTTAAAAAATTTATTTTTATTCAAAATTTATAATCTCGTACTGTCCTCACTATTATCTTCTCCAAAATATGTATTATTTCGAGGACGAAGGTTATAATACCTCTTCGGCAGAGCATTTTGCCATCTTCTTTTTTTTCAAGACAAAATTGATTAAAAATTTTTATATATATGTTTTACTTGTAAACGTAGTCAACAAACACAAAAAAAATTATTTTATTTATACAACAAATATATGTTATATGTAAAGGAGGGTCTATTTTGTCTACGCTCAACTTTCATTGTTCGCTGTTCAGCTACAGAATGACGCACTTTGCCAGGCTTTTACAAGCACCTTCCTCTATTCTAAAGGTTTTTCAAGAATGGAACAGCGCTCCCATACCCACTTGTTTTCAAGATATTCATAATTTTAAAAATTGCTTGGACAAAAATGACCTCCCTTTACAGGGTGAATATAGAGTTATATTTATTATATTTTATATTGTATCCCAGATAGCACAGAGAATTCGAAAAAAATTTTGTTATCGTCCCCGATTTACGAAACGAATTTTTTTTTATCCCATTTCTGTCCCAAAAGAATTCTTTAGGATCCCAAAAGACTTCACTTTTATGTCACCAAAGATTAGTTCTTTTTCAGATTCGAAAAGAATCCCTTTTTGAGTTCATAAGAATTCACAATGAATTTGAAATAATTTTTAAATAGTACTCTGATAGAACTTTAATAGAATTCTTTATTAATCATTTTATATGCTTTCTGGAATCCGAAAATGGGATAGGTTAGGTTAGGAATATTGGAATGCTTTAAATCAGGGCTCGCCAAAAATATTTCGGCCGATTTTCAGCTACTCCCCTTATCTCACCAATCTGCACGCAGTCCAAATGTTGAACAACATTTGGATTGCGCAGAAAGTAGTAAGATAAGGGGAAAGCAGAAAATCGGCCGAAATGTATCTTTTTTGCCGAGCCCTGCTTTAAATGCATGGAAGAAGTATAAATTCGCATTAACGAACAGACGTCCGATCACATTCGCGACCTCAAACAGACTCCGTGAACACGGCCAGCACTCTTTCTCGCTACACGCGGCAACACGCGTACGTATTATAAGACCATGATGTATCCAGATGCATCATGCATGGATACCGCTAGTAACACGGCGAACGCCTCTAGTGTCGAAAATATGAAATCAAACTAAATTCTTTTCGAATCCATTACGAACAGATATAAAAGATTACTTTTATTTAATTTCAAAAGAAGTCAAAATGTATACTTTTAAGGAATCCCTTTCTAACTATCAAAAAGGAATTCTTTTTTTAATTCATTTCGAACAGATTACTCGAATTTGAAATGAACTTAAGAAATCTGAATTCTTTTTTTATCCAAATGGATCAGTTGCTATCTGGGATATTATCTGAAAAATTTAATTACAGAAATGGAAAAATACTTAAAATAAATGGCTATAAGTACTACTACCACTACTACTACTACTTAAAATAAGTAATTAAAGTTGAAAAACTGTAAAGTTCTATCTTTCCAATTTCTATTAAAATTTAAAATCACTTATTTCAAGTATTTTTCCATTTCTGTAATTAATTTTGTCAGATAATATATAATATTGAATGTTAAAATTATAATTGTCATATAAAATTTTACGTAAAATTATTTTATATAAAATAAATTAATGTATTAATCTGCGTATATTAACCTTAAATTAACTTACATTTTCAAAATTTATTATTAATTCCAGAATTCATTTTTTAATTATATAAAAGATTCGTATAATAACCCAATTAACGCTTCAAAAGCTTTGACACTTGAAATTAGAAAATTTGAACCATGATAGAAATACAAAGGTGCTCATCATTTCTCCAAAACTGGTCTTCGCTGCGCATGTTCTTGATTGCGTCACATTCAGGTACACGCAATTAGTTGGTTTTGAGTGACGGGGCCCATCATGACGTCCACGCCGTATGTGTCTTGACATTTGAAAGCCATTCCTTGAAGGACTCTAAAGAGTCTAAAGTTTGGTGAAGCTCGTTGTTTTGAATTGTTTTTACGATGACTTGTACATACGATGAAAGCATGCGACAATTATTTAGCAAAAACGAAGAAAAGTGCAGAAAGTAAAATTAAGTATTTTGTTTTTCTAAAAAAACCCGAAATCGCCGAACAGTGCAAAGCATGTGGAAAAAATAATGTGAATTTTTAAAATTTCGTAAGTTTTGTTATGTATTTACTTATTAATTTATTAACGAGCAAACGCCCTTTTTATATTGAATTGTGCTACAATTTTGTGTTCCTTTAATTATGGCGAAACTTTTCGGAAATCACAAAAATATATACGTCTCGAAGTCTCAGAGTTAACTTAACCTAACCTAACCTAACCTAGGCTAGGCTAGGCTAGGCTAGGCTAGGCTAGGCTAGGCTAGGCTAGGCTAGGCTAGCGACATTCACAATAAAATTGCCAATTGCGAATACATTCGCCATTTTCAAAAGGGGTTTTTCTGTAAGGGATATTATTGTAAACAAATTATATATCGATCTTATACAAATTGTTATGTATTATTTAACAGAAAATGCTTTTAGAATTATTATTGTCAAATCTTTGTTTAAAATTTGCCACTCGTTGTGACGTAAGCAAGAACAAAGCCCTGATTGGTTATGCGCATAAATATATCCTTGTGTAAGATATTCTCTAATAATCTGTAAGATATTCCTAATGTCAAGCTTTGAAATCTGTTGATTGTCGAAAAATAAAGGAGCTGGCTGGATTTGAATTCGGAATCCCTTGTTCCGAAGACTAGCACTCTTCCAACAAGCCTCCACTGGTATTGTGGTGTTTTCATTTCGCATATCAACACTTCTACTTAGGTCCTTATGTCTCGTATATTTTGATGCTTTTACTTATGCTCTTATGTCTCAGGGAATTCTATATACATTTCTGAGAATCTTACACTTTGTATTTCTACCATGATTTGAACTTCTTTCTGATTGATGCTTGCATCATGTGTTGTCACATGATCATTCGAAATGCTAGCGTCAAGCGTCAAATGAAAAAATATCTTTATGCGCGCGCTTGCGTGTGACAGAAAAATTTAACATGAAAGTTACTGTGAAGACAAAACCAGTTTTGTAATAAAAAAAAGGAAGAGAAAGATCATGTTTAAGAATAAGACATTTACAGGGGTATCATAGCTGTTACCATGGATATGCTTCAGTTGGATATAAACCAATGCGATGATAAATTTTATCAGCCAAATGCATTCAAGGATACACATAAATGTGACAGAAAGACGTCATACGTAAGTCAGCATTGTTCTATTGTATCAGATTTAATGTCAGAAATATTTATTGTGTAATCTTAAAATATTGTAAGATATCTTTATTATTTCAAAACACTTTCATCAAATTGGTATAATTTTATATTAATAACGTTTCTAATAACAAGTTTTAAACATTTTTACAGTGCGTACCTATCCTTGGTAGAGGATTTGAGACAGGTGGATATAAATGTGAATGCAAGCAAGGCTTCGAGTATCCATTTGAAGATTTAATCACGTATTATGATGGGCAATTAGTGGAAGCTGAATTTAATAACATCGTTAATGACAAAGAAACAAGGTATTTATTTTTCACTTCTCTCCTTTGTAATTGTTCAAAATTTATTTAAAAATTATGTGTTTATTTTGAAATTATCTACTACCCACCCTGGTGAAAATATCGGATGAATTCGGATATGAAAATTTTTATCCACCTGAGTCCGAAATCTGTATCCGAACAAGTCAGCTTTATACCGAATGAATCCATGAAAAATAGAAATCGCATCCGATTGAATCCGTCGTAATCCGAAGTCGACGGAAAGATTCCAGTCTAACTGAATCCAATCTAAACAGAATGCCTGATGAGAATAGGTATTATATCATTACATAATCCCAATAAACAGAACAATATTTTTGTAACATTTTAAAAAATATTTTTCGTAACAAAACAAAATTCCTGAGAAAGGAATTTTCTCAGAAACTTTTTTTCGGAAATTTCCAAGCGATCACCCATCTAAATCGTAACCGCGACGAATAATGCTTGACCTCTGAGACTGCTGCGAACTGATCCCTCGTGATGATCTGTGAACACTGTGCTAATACGTGTATACATATAAGTGATAAATCAAGTCAATATATGTTATCGACAAGATAAAACATGTATAATTAAAACATATTATTTATATAAACATGTATGAAATTATAGTTTTTTTACTGATTTTCACAAATGCGAAATAACATCTGGAATAATTTTTCTGTTATTCGTTTAAATGAGAATGCAACTAGAAAAATGTTAATATAATACAGTAATTAAATTAAATATGAAAAAATTTTTATTAAAAAACATTTAAAAAAATATTGTCTGCTCATTGGAATGTAAATCGAGGTTTCTTCATCCATGGACCTATTTCGTCTATCGATAATATTTCTGGTTTTTTTTTTTTAGCATATTTGAGCAATTTTGCTCAAACATGCTCAAAAACATAAATATTATCGATAGACGAAATAGGTCCATGGATGAAAAAACCTCGATTTACATCCCAATGAGCAGACAATGCTCAAAAAAGAAATCTTAGACTTTAAAATTAAAAGAGCACATGCATAAGCTTCAAGTAGCCAATATGTACTGTTCAGAAACATAAGCATTTATCGCTAAATGGAATAGCTCTGCAAATGAAAAAAATCGATTTTGTAAGCTTAATGTGTCTATTTCCATGTCATCAAAATAACCAAATTTCAACGTGGATTACATAAGATAAAAATCAATTTATATTTACTCACGTGAATTCTATGTTGCTCTCTTATTTTTATCTTTATTAAATTTAATCAATAATTCTACGTGGATTGTATAGGATAAAGTTGATGCGAATTTATTCCCATGAAATCCACATTGCTATCTCCTATTTTAGTCTGTCAAATTTCATCAGTAATTCTACGTGGATCAAAGAAATTAAAATCAATATGGAACTGTCCACGTAGAATTCATGTGGATATCACGTCGATGAAGTCTTATCCACGTATTCTACGTAAAACACGTGGATAGAACATGAAATCCACGTACCTGTTCTCATCGGGTGAATTCTGAAATTATTCGAAATTATTAAAAAAGTTAGAAAACTTGTTTCGGATTGTTGTCGGATTCATTCTGATTCAACCTCGAGAAATCGCACGGATTAAAGACTGAAAAACCTTGTCCGAACAAGTCTTGGATTTGTTCGGTTGGACTCACGGATTGAGAAGGATTGAAAGTTTCTCCAGATGAGCTTTTGAATCATTCGGATTGAAAAAGTTTGAAAGTTTGTTTCGATTGTCTCATTCCGATTCAACCTCGAGAAACCGCATGGATTAAGAAAAATTAAAAACCTTATTTGGACCAGCCTCGGATTCGTTCGGATTGGACTCAAATTGAGAAGAATTAAAAAGATTATTAGAATATGCCTCAAATTCATTCGGATTGGACTCACGGATTAAGAAGGATTGAATGACTTTCGGATTGGTGTCTGATTCATTCGGATTAAAACTGAAGAGGACATACAGATTGAAATTGAATGAAATTATTTTCTGGTTTTATTATGGATTCAATTGGATATATAATTTGGAGTTGATGCACAGATTGAAAAGGGATACAAATTTGATTCGGATGATCTCGATTTAGAACGGACACAGATTTCGAAACGGCTCGGAAAAGTTCGTATTAAATTCCTATCCGAACTTTCACCAGGGCAGTCGATACAGATAACTATTCGCTATATAATAGCTATAAATTTAGTATCGTATTTTTAATGTTACGTTTAGATCATTTAAAATTATCTATATGAAGATAGATTACATGTAAATGTATTTTAAGATAAGATAAAGATGATTTAATTTTAATTTTATTTAGATAAAAGATGAAATAATATTCTTTTATCTAGAGATAATTTTCCGGTAATATCGCTGTTAAACATCATAATTCAGAATATAAATAAATACAGTAATTAATATTAGAGCGAAGATCGCCAATTTAGTCTCATAAATATCTAATCCAACAGATAAACACGGCTTTTGATCGACTAAAATTAACCTTTTGCATCACTTTTTTCTAGTGAATATAATTTTGTGAAATTTGTTATTCGGAAGTTTTTGAGTTCGCTGAGTACGATTCCGGTGTGAAAAATACAAAATTCAAAATGGCGGATCCAATATGGACAAAATTATCAAAATCAATCGAATTCGCTTGAAAATAGCTACGGGGAATTTTTGGTGTCGCAAATTACGAATCTGGAGCCAAAAATATAAAATTCAAAATGGAAGAGCTAGCTTGGTTGATATGTCTAAAAAAACTGTTTTTAAATGTATTTTTTTCTGACGTATTGCTGAAATGTAATCCCTATTTTCTTAGACAATAAATATAAATCTGTATTCAAAATTATAAAATTGGGTTATTCAATATATTGAATTCGATTGATTTTGAAAACTCCGTCCGCCATATTGGATCCGCCATTTTGAATTTTGTATTTTTGACATCCGATTCGTAATCAGCAACCTCGAAAACCCCTATATAGCAAATTTTAAGCGAATCCAGTGAATTTTGATAATTATATCCGCCACTTCAAATTTTTAATTTTTGACATTAGATTCGTAATCAGCGTCCTCGAAAAGCCCTAAATAGCAAATTTCAAGCGAATCCGGTTGATTTGATAATTTTGCCCGCCATATTGAATCCGCCATTTTTAATTTTTAATTTTTGACATCGGATTCATAATCAGCGACCTTAAAAACCCCTAGATAGTGATTTTGAGGTATAGATTATCAGCACAAAATTACCTTTTTAAAAAAAAAGGTAAAAAAAAGCGCCAAGTGTGTGTGTGTGTACCCCTTAAATCTTTATT
>QKQZ01054949.1:0-12019 GCA_003595255.1 Solenopsis fugax | reverse complement strand
ATGTATATATATATATGTATGTATATGTATATGTATACAGCGTGCTCTCCTTTCGTCGTTGCGTCAAAGTAAGCGCTACCCGTTCAAGAAGTATGCAGCAACTACTTGACACGTTGTATCCCGCCTCTCGGGTCTTAACGTCAAACAAGTTCGTCCTGGTTTTGGCTCCCTAAAGCGCCGCTAAGAGAGAGGAGAGAGAGAGTAAACCTTCGGTACTTTGCCGAGCTCCACGAGACTTACAACTTACAACGGACATTCTTCGTCTTTACGTTCTACGCTCGCTTTTCCTCGATCTCGTCAGAGATCTCGTTTCGCGTCTTAGCATACCCGCCT
Source organism: Solenopsis fugax (assembly GCA_003595255.1). Taxonomy (NCBI): domain Eukaryota; kingdom Metazoa; phylum Arthropoda; class Insecta; order Hymenoptera; family Formicidae; genus Solenopsis; species Solenopsis fugax. Next base: position 11,686 of record QKQZ01054949.1, on the reverse strand, counting down.
CCCGTTTCTACCATCTCGGACCCTTTCTTTTGCCGCATCGTTACGTTTTATACTGACGTTACGTGACTGTGAAGCGCAGTTTACAGGCGACTGAGCCTCGCGACGCTATTTCTTCCCGAAACGCGCGTATCCGCGGCTTCTATTCGCGGCGCGGAAGAGACACGTCGACGACGATATAACGGCGCGGAGAGGCGTCCTGGGTGATGCCGGCGCTACCGTAACTTACGATTCCGCGAGGATTCGCGAATCGGAGCTGGTAAGATCCCTTCGTAATACCTTGGAGGATCGAAGGCGAGAAGGAAATATATGTGTAAACCATATGTGGGACAGTCGGGGCACGCAGTGTCGAAGGATTTGAACGACACCGCTAGCCTCGTACGTTATTTCGACGTCTCTCTCTCTCTCTCTCTCTCTTTCTCTTCTCTGTTTCCGTTCTCTTTCTTTTTCTCTTTCTTTCTATTCGATATTTCTTTTTGTTCGATTTCGTTCGATACGTTTCCGGATGCTGCCGGGTCTTTCACCTTAACAGGTCGCCCGATATTCTTCAGACGGAATAAGGTACAATCAAGATGAAGAATCAAGAAAAATGTAATTCTACGATACGAACAGGAAAAAATGTATCGTGTTGTCCCACTGTGTAAAAATATACCTCCCGGCGTCGTGTTTACCTTGATACACGACGAGTAACATGCTATATCGGGTTACATCGATAAAATGCGTATAGAGTTCTGTTGTTGCCATATATACTGTTATTGAACGTTGTTATAGTAATTGATACCAGAATATTTTTCAATTAAACTTTTTTTTCTTCTTATAACGAGTCTTCGTACGTTTATATTTTTCCTATTTTTTATCAGGTCTTCTCCTTCTCCTTCTTGTAACCCAGGAATAGTTACTTAAGGAGATTTTTAAATCCCAGCAGTGAAAAATTAGAACTCAGTCGCAATAATTTTCTTTATTGATTGAGAATCTGTACTTATTTTTTATTTCTCCTTACTTTTTTTAAAAAATATTGAATAAATCTATGTATATGTAATAATCACTAATAAATTATTGTATAAAACAATCAATAACATGCAGTTAATGATTTTTAATTGGTGTGTAAAAATTGTCCCAAGTAATACGCAAAATTAGGTGACTATTCTCGAGTTAAATACGATTTTTTATGATTAATCGCAAGACTTTAATAATCATCTTATTTTTAAGGAGCTTTAAGAAACTGAATGTAATGATGAACAACGAGTCGGAACAGAAGCAATTTGCTAGATTTCTTTTGGAATTTGAGACAAGAACGGGACCTGGTGACTGATTAAGAATGCCTGTAGGTGTCCGTCCCATAAAGAGTACAATGAGCGGCAGAATTAATCTCGCACACCATCGTGTGTACGTGATAGGGAAGGAAGCTTGACTCAATTACGAGGGTCAAACCCGAGAGATGCTTTAGGGGATGATCGGACGGCGAATATGTCACGATCGAGTCCTGCAAATTGTTTCTCGCCAATTGAATCTTCTTTCTTATCCTGCTGCAATCTGGCAAAAAGCTTCCGTAAAATAATTGTAAGAGATACTTTGCGGTTTTAATTTGTTATTAAAAGAAAAATCCGTCCTGTCAGAAGTGAGTCTGTCGATCGACGCGGCGCGCCAGAAAAATGATATTTCTGATCGAGTGGAAAAACGTTGATTATTTAAGTTTGATAAATGATAAATTTAGATGCTTTTTTAAATATTTTAAGCGCGAATTAATCCCATTCATTTACGTAAAATGCCGATCCAGCATCAATTATTCCATTGAATGTTATTTTGTCTAAAAAAAAAAAAAAAAAAAAAAAAAAAAAAAAAAAAAAAAAAAAAAAAAAAAAAAAAAAAAAAAAAAAAAAAAAAAAAAAAAAAAAAAAAAAAAAAAAAAAAAAAAAAAAAAAAAAAAAAAAAAAAAAAAAAAAAAAAAAAAAAAAAAAAAAAAAAAAAAAAAAAAAAAAAAAAAAAAAAAAAAAAAAAAAAAAAAAAAAAAAAAAAAAAAAAAAAAAAAAAAAAAAAAAAAAAAAAAAAAAAAAAAAAAAAAAAAAAAAAAAAAAAAAAAAAAAAAAAAAAAAAAAAAAAAAAAAAAAAAAAAAAAAAAAAAAAAAAAAAAAAAAAAAAAAAAAAAAAAAAAAAAAAAAAAAAAAAAAAAAAAAAAAAAAAAAAAAAAAAAAAAAAAAAAAAAAAAAAAAAAAAAAAAAAAAAAAAAAAAAAAAAAAAAAAAAGATTAAGTATTAACGAGGTAACGAGTTGAAATTAAACGAGGTAAAACATTTTAAATTTAATCAACGTTTTTTGTTAATTAAATATCGATAAAAATCTGCCAGCGAGGTACCGAAACGATATGTAAGCGAAGAGGACGATATGTAACATTAGATATTCGGTCGTCTTGCTACGTTTATGGGCGACAGGCCCGGCGTTGTCGCCAAGGAGACAAGGTGCGCAAGTAGCATCATGGCAGATGGTTTTAACGACAGCTCGAGTTACTAAAGGGTTCGGCTTTAGTATCGACGACCTTTCGCCCCGTCGCATCATTGTACGCGGTTCTCTAAACGATAAAGTAGCCAACTAATCGCTTCTACGCGACTATACCATACTTCGTGCGGAAACGAGATAATGCACTGATGCCGTATGATGCAGCAGCGTGCGAAATAACGGAGTGCAACCGCAATATACTATATATAGAACATCCATATCTATAAGCTCATAGCATTATGTCCCGCGATATCCGAATTCTGTTTTTATCTGAGAAAGTGGCATTAATAGATCCGGAATTGTAATTTATTAAGTTTCTAAAATTTAGAAATATGAAACCTTATGGAATCATAATCGGTACTTTAATATCAGCCACGTGACATACATATCTAAATAATTCATTAGAGACAAATTGATTAATCTAATCTCAACCTTATAAATGAGACGTCATATGTGTTGCACATAGCGATCTAATCTCGACTACAATCGACTAAAACTGTTAGCTATAATTTTCAACGTTATTTTCAGATATAACGCTGCATATTCGTCATCAATTTCGAACTGTAAAACGTTTAAATGCAATTTTACCATTTCGAAATGTATAACAATTAAAGTCTATTCGTCGACGTATGATGAGGATTGGAAATTTGTATTTTCAGAATGGAGGATAAAATAGGACGTGCATGCATTCACGCTTTCAGACATTCGCCGTGTCATCTGAGATTATTCACGACCGACGTGCTTAAACGACGCCGGATTTTGCTCGCGCTTTTAACGCGATTGCGCCTCGCGCTTTTGTAAAAACAAGTATTCCTATATCTCAAAACTTTGGCAATAGCCGTACGGCGCGTACGGCGAAATTCGCCGGCCGTGGATTCCCATACCTTCATATGTGAGCATCGAGAACGAGCATTGTGTCCGCGAACATTTGGGCTCGGCGCTCGGGCCGAACTTTCGACCCGAAACTACTATAATTTAGAACCGCGGGGCAGTTTACCGGCACGCGCGCGGACTTGCCGCCGCCATCAGTATGTAGCGAAAAATCGATTGCGCTCTTCTGACAGCACGCGCTGCACACTCCGCGTAATTTAATAACAGAACTCGCGGGATAATCGCCAGTAAAATGGCGCAACGTGAATTTTCATCGGCTAACAAATTGACGCACTTAATTATCCGCTGTTTCGATTTCTCTTCCTTTAATGCACGATGGCAGCCATATATTCATCAATAAGGTAATAAGTCTGTTGAAGCCTAGGTCGCAACAAGATTGAACGGTGGCAGGTAAATCGTTTGACAAGAGCGACAAACGACGAGGGAGAGCAAGAGAGTGAGTGAGTGAGTGAGTGAGTGAGTGAGTGAGTGAGTGAGCGAGCGAGCGAGTGAGAGAGGTAGACAGAGAATGGTGGCCATTAACGCTCCTTGTAATTTGACATTAGCTGTCTTCCATCAGCAACGCTAGCTTAATTACATTCCACAATGCTGGCCGCTTATTGTATTCTTGGACGGAGTTATGTTTCCAACAACGTCACCGACACCACGACGCGACAATGACGCGCGTGTGGACCCAAGATAGATATAGCGTCCAAACGGGAAAATCCAAACGAATTACTTGGCAGACATCGAACAGCTAGAGACGCACGTGTATATATCTACAACTTGTTAGTTAGCTACAAGTAAAGCGTCCTTAAGAAATGTACTACGTCATTTTGAATTAAGTTGGTGTCTCTAAGAATAGCAAATGTTGTACGGATTCTCATCTCGTTTTAGATTAGATTGCGTAACGGGCAAATAAACAGCAAAACTACGTGACTTTTCAGGTATCCACCATTCCTAAAATATAACAATTCAGAACACACATCGTAGGATGCAGCGTTTTTATCATAAATGTATTGTTCTTATTGTGTCAATATAAATACGTGGGAAAAATTAGTATCAAATTATCAATTCATTGTTTCAAGAACAAACAAAATTTCATGTCAGCAAATTATTAGTTTGTTTAAGATTATGTAAATTCTTTCAAGAAGATTTTATATTCTTTCTTACATGAAACAATGAATTGTTGATTTGATACTAACTTTTTTTCCGTGTAGTTTTGATTGCAAAAGTTAAAAGCGCACGATTCGCTCATGAGAGAAGTGTTACAGAATTGAGTAAAAAATTGATACAGAGCGCGATTCTTTTTTCTTCGTTTGTGATAAATCTTGACGTGATAAATCGACGATGTGTGAAGATGAAGAAAAAAAACATCGACTGGAGGCTCGAACATATTCAATTTCCTTCGACACGAAGGATACTATAATTCAGTTTCGTAAGTTTGATTAAAAAAATGTCACGAAAGCTTTAGTCGCGCGTGCTTCGCCGAATTGCCTGGTAGCGTAAAAAAAAGAAGGAAGATAGGGCTAGAAAAATGACAAGAAAGAGAGAGAGAGAGAGAGAGAGAAAGATGGATAGATCGGATCGGCAGTGTCGTCGATCTAATTTTATCCGTGTCACGGTGGACCGAACCCGAAGAGGGAAGACTCTTTCTCTCTCTTTCCAGTACCGTGAAAAGGGAAAACGGGAGCTTTTGCGCGATCTGCCCACAGCGGGATGGAAAAAGCTGCTCATCGAAGCTTGCGACGACGACGACGGAAAACAGAAGCGATCGACGTCATCCGAGGCTCGTTAGGCCTCTGGAAGGCTTTGATCGCTCGGCCGGACGCCATCTCTCATCGAAGAGAGACAAAGAGATGTTCCGCGCGTACGTAACATTGTCGTACGGTGTATCTGCGCGAGCGTGTCAAACGTAAAATTTTGAATTTGGAATGAAAATTTAAAAAAAAATCCCCCCCATACAAATATTGCCTCGTTACATTAATTCGATGAATTTTTTTTCAGGTTTCTTTACAGAGAGGACCGTAAAAGAACCGTGAAAATGTTGGCCGATCCTGCGTTCGAAACGTTTTCGATTTCGCGATCAGTGCTTCGCACACCTCGTTTACGACAACAGTCGTGCCTTATCGTTCTCTCTTATCGACTCTGACGAATTCACGGACTGACGTTTCGTAGATTTGGAGATAAAGCGAAACATGAGTGATAACTAATGACTGAAAGTAAACGTCGCGATCCCGTCGTGCAATAAATTGCTTGTTTCACGTGCGGCTCTTTTTGCCGTTGCGGCCGAGAACGGTGGAAACGGCAGATCATTTTCCGTGACTGCGCTTTTTGCGACATTCGGATGATAAGAACCAGAGATAGGAGGAGTTCGAGGACGGATGCGATGGACGCAAAGACGGTCCTCGTGTAGTCGATCGAAAAAACTTTCATTTCTCATCGAGTTACGAACAAAAAACGAAGAGCACGTAGTTTCGCGATCGCGAAACTCACGGAGTGAGTAATCGGAGAGAACTGCGTCCGCGACAGATTGCCGCGGAAGTGTCAGTTGGCTTTAAGATAATGTTTATCTGCATATCTGATCGTGAATCGATTATTTCAAGGCGTGAACTTTATAAGAAGAAAAAGCTTTGTCACTATATCCTTTTCTCCTTTTTACAATTTAATGGAAAAATGCAAACTTTTAAGCTGCACAGAAATTTTTCTAGCCGTAATTAAAAAAATTTTTTATAGACATGAAGCTGCGTTAATATATAATTTCAATTGTCCTAATAAACAACTTTTTACTTTAACTTCGTTAAGAGCTCTCGTATTTTTTTTTAACTAACCGATTTAAGTAATAAAACAGTATGAGGAAATTTCGCAGGCTTGCAAATATTGATCCGGTATTCGTACAAGGCAGGTCGGTCATCAATACAACCCGGCGACACGCTCTTTTAGCCTTTTAATCGTTGTCGATGCTTTTCCCGAATACAATACGATCGCGTGACTGCGAAAATGTCAGTTGGTTTGAAAATACTATTTGCCTACGTACATCTGATTGAATCGATTGTTTCAGGAAAGGTATAGATCATTCAAGGAAAACTTTCTAAAAAAGAAAAGTTGCAGCTGTTGTTGTTGCTGTATACTTTCGTCTTTACGTAGATTCATAATGCAGCAGAAAAGAATGAGAACTTCCAAGTCGCATAGAAATTCTGTCTTTTAGGTGTGATGTAAAATCTCTTAGCATAGATAAAACTATCTCTCTCTAACATGTCTATTACTTATTTTGACAAGAAAATTTTTTACTTTTTAATTCCGTAAAACTGTATTCTCGTTTCCTCTTCGAGCTGACCGATTTAATTAATACGATGGTGTGAGAAAATTTCGCAAAGATCCTGCAGATATAAGCGTCGGTCCGGCATTCGCGCAGGGTAGGTCGGTCATCAAAACGACCCGGCGACACGCTCCTTTAGCCTTTTAATCGTCGTCGACGCATTCCCCGAGTACGCGAATCGCATGACCAGTATGTAATTAGCCCGCCTGTAATTTCGCCTCGCGTAACGCGCGCATAAAGACCACATAAAGGGCCAGATGGTAGTCTGAAAATAAAAAAAAGAAAAAGAAAGAACGAAAAGAGCGACGAAGGAAGACAGCGGAAAAAGGGAGGCAAGCACGCTGTAATTTTGCTCGAGCGATGTACGTACAATATTAGACAGACGCGATTTTTTTTTTTCAGCATCATAAACGCATACCGCGGTAATGCGCATGTCATTCGCCGTTCTCGAGCAATGGTAAACACGACAATTTAACATTTATACTGTATTAAAATCATAAAATGCAGCGCAAGCCCAGTTTTGATGATTCACATCAGTTATTTTTTTTTCTGATTACATGTTATTGCATAACATACCGTACAAACTGAAGAAACATATTGATGTAAATAATTAAAGTAGAAAATCTCTTATAAACATGGTCCATTTGGAACGATTATTCATTTACAAACAATTATTCATCTTGCTTGACGACCGAGACCACCGAATCTCACACTTTTAGATTTTTATTTGTAAGACCATGAAAAATTTAGCATAGAAAGATTTGTCGAGCTAAATTAATACAGCACATTATGATACGAAAAAATAACGTGGAGAAATTACCATTACGTGAAGAAAAAACAAGCACAATGTTCTTTATTATTCAATTCATTTTAAACCGCACCATGCAATCTACTCGAAAAGAACTACAATATTTTGCTGAAGTGTTTAAAAATTTGGCTGACCAAATTTACAAACCTGAAAATAATTTTGTTAGATCATCAGAATAATTATGTAGAAAGCTAATTTGCTCAAGCTGACTGCTAGAATATCAAAACTTTCTGCAGCATTGCTCACCATGCTCGAAAGCCATAATTAATTTGATGATTTAACATAATTATTTTCAGATCTTTATCCAGCTATATTTTAGATGCTCAAGAAAATCTTTTCTTCGTGTATTAATAAATCTCATAAATTGTTCAACCAAGTTGAACAATTTATGAGATTTTTGTTTCCTGTTTCTTTTTCCGTTAAAATCATGTTCTAAAACATTGTGCTTTTATTTATAAACTTTAAATTTGTAAATGAATAATTCATATTGGACCCATGTGTATAAAACATTTATTTATATATACTTCTATTTGCACAATTTATATCAGAAACATACTCCTTTAATTTGCGCAGTATGCCATGTATAATACAAAAATTGTATCATCTCTCCCCGTATTTTAATCAGTGGATCAAAATCGTTTGGCGCTTCGAGGCTTCGATTGCGGATGGAATAAAAGAGTGTTTACCGCGTCTTTAGGGAAAACGAGGATTAAGGACATGCTCCTTGCAATGCCTTTCAGAATCTTTAATAAGCGATATCGATATTCGCGGATTTCCATAATAACGGGACACGTAAATCCAGTGTTCGAACTCGATTCAGAAGGGGAGCAAAAAATCGTCGCTCGCAATGTCGACATTAAAATTGCAAAGCGCGCAGACAGGAGGCGTCCTGCGCCCAGCTTTTCTTCGATTCTCCTCTCGTCTCTTGTATCTCTCTCTCTCTCTTTCTCTTAACCCTCTCCCGACATTGCTCGTGATTGTCCCCGGAGATCTCGCTTCGACAAGTAGCACTAAATGAAAAACTCGTCGTCGTGAAGATACGTTTGCGTTCGCGGATGCGTTATATTAAAACCCGCCATTGTTCGACAACGCCGGATAAGCGGGAGCAGAGGGAGCAGAGGGACGTGCTTTTGCTTGCCAAATCGTTTCTTCTGCTCCGCATCGATTTGCACGAGAAACACTCAGGTGTAATAAAGATAATACGAGAGCGCTAAGTCGACAAAACCGAAAAGTCTGATAAACCGAACGATACGAACGGGAGTTACTCCGCGGAATAAAGTTTCGCTTTGAGCTTTCCTTAGAAATTGTTTGAAATATATCTAACGTTAGTCCGTGAAGTGAATTGATTATAATAGCCGAGAGGGGTTGTAAATGACTGCTCGAGACTTTTCAGTAGAAGTTACTTCCAGCGGAAGGATGTAAGAAGAAGAATGAAAGGAGTCGGAGCAAGAGTAGAATAAGTCCATAATTTGTAAAATTTCCTTTAGATATGTCTTCATATTCAAAGTGGGCATCATAAATTATGAACTTACTCCGCTTTCTTTTTTTTGCCTCGAGCTCTCTGTCGAATATAAATCGGTATTATCTGTTCGTAAAGATTCTTAGTCACAAATGTATCATTAAACATTAGTAGATATATTGTATCAGTAGATATATATTGGAATAAAAAATAAGAAAGCACAAGAATTAGAAGTTGTATTATAAACATAAACGATCAAAACTAGTATTAGATACATGGAAAGTTTAGATCCTAAATAACGAAACCCGCGTAGACAATTTAATTAGTATATAAAATAATTTAATGATTTTTTATTTCAAAGAACAAATTCAATATTTAATACTTTTTGCCATTCTCTTTTTAAAGAGAAAGAAAAAAGTCTTCCCCATATCCATAAAAATTTTAAAAGCAGATTTTCTCTTGAAATGTAAAAGGATCTGATTTCTGTGTATATTTTAAAATATGCCGGTCTTAGACATTTCCCCCGCTATTTCAGCAAACTAAAGTTAATGATTTTTCCGAAAAAATACCGGAGCCTGTCACGCGCGTTCTCGATCGAAGATCGAACAAAATCGTGCGACTTCAGATCGCCGAGCGTTAAGGATGTTTTGGCTATATGAGCTAAAAATTATCGAAATTTAAAAACTGAAGGCTTCTCTAAGTTTTTTTCCTAATCAAACATACAACAACAAATTTTGATCGCAAATGCCTAAATTTTGGTCTTGAAACTAGAGAGCAGAGAAGAAGAGAATAAAAAATTTGATTTATAATGGTTTTTTTTGCAGCGAAAATTTCTGTATTTTGCTGCAGTTTTAAATAAATAACTTTTAAAAGAGTAAGTGGATCTAAATAAATTTTTGTGAATATTTATTAGAATTTTGTTAGAATATGTAAAAATTTTGATTTAATTGGTAATGCTACACTGAGAAAAAAAAACTGTTAGCTGAACTAAATACGTTTAGTTGCATATGAATTACTTAGTTCAAATGTTAATTTATTTGAGTCAAATACACGGTAGTAATTCGAATGTATANTTTGAATTAACAAATGTTTGCTTGACAGCCCGTGACCGCCGCATTTAGTTGAATGAACTAATATTTTTTTAAGTCAACAAATTTTTTTTCTCAGTGTACTTCCCCATCAAATTTGCAAATAAGTATAATATTAGTATATAAATATATAAATTATTATATTAGTATATAAATAACACAATATTAGTATAAATACTACAAAACGCGATTTTAAATAACAATTAAGAGTAAACAAAAAATAACATTTACATAACATTATTTAAACCAATAAGTGAATCGTGTTCAAATTTTACACAGACAATACTCAAACATAATATAAGAATATTCTATGAAATTTTGATATTTTTGGTAATGTTTTGAGATAAGCCCATACAGCTTTAATCCAAAGCAGCTCCATCGAAAACTTCTCGCCTCGCGGCAGACTTAAAAATCGTCGAAATTTTGTGGATCGCGCATCGCGGTCCCGGCATACCCAGGTCCGAAACGAAGAGCCGTCAGTCGTGACACGTCAGGCATTTCGGATAGTATCGGCGATCGAAATTTATGGCACGCTCAGAATTGGGCCGCATCGACCGGCGTCGTGCGATTTACGCGCGCAATGCTGTGTCGTATCGGTGTCGGTGTCGGTATCGGTATCGGTATCGTACACTACGGACGTCTCAACGGTCGGGGGAGGACACCGAAACTCGAAACTGTGAGATGAGCTCGCGTATAAACAAATCGTCCTTTCGCGGTGGCGGGTGTGCGCGCGCGTGTAACGTCACCCTGTGACCGCTTGCATGTAACAAATCCGTTCACGACCGGCGTTTCATTTTGATCGAGAAACAATGCTCGCTCGTTGAATTATTTATTAATTCAATTGGGTATAGCATAGTTTATATGTTAACTACATATAATTCATTATTATTGAATCTGTTATTATAGATTACGTCAGTCCGAAATTAGTTTTTTTTTTTTCGTTTTATCTCTCTGTGGATTTCTGAACTGAAAAATGCGGAGGTGGAAAAATTAATTTCGTTATTCATTTGCGTTGGAGAGTCTGGCGATGCGCTAATAATAGTCTTTATTTTATTAAATATATGGGAATACGTGCCCTTTACAGGAAAATATTTAAAAACGTGACAAAAAAAAAAGAGTACCCGAGATAGAAAGCAAATGTCAATGCACGAGCGTACTCTCATACAAAAAATATATAGATCTCGGCTATTATTAAAAAAACGCGAAAAAAGGGGCGGAGGGAAAGTAAATGTGATAAAAAAATAAAAACGAGCGATGTTTTTCAGCGTTTTTGGCTCCCCGCGACGTTGTCCGACAGTCAAACGGTCAATAAACCGAGGTAAATTAGCAAATTTCGGGATTTCGTTGTAGAGGCATAGGCTCGTCGTCGCGCCGCATCTCGTATCTCGTCACGTCGAGTCGCGTATAATTGGCAAGTCGATGGCGATTGACTGCCAATGTGCTTGCGACAGGTTATAAACGTCGCGCGCAGCGATCGAACCTGCTCGTTTCAATTACAGCCACACGACCGACCACACGCTTGGTCTCTTTCCCTCTCGCGCGCGGCATAGTCGAATGACTCGAAAGTCGAAACGGCGGAAAAGCGAGAGCATATACAGCTTATATACAGCATTGGGGATGATCGCCTTACCTGTGGACATTCGTCTCTTTCT
>QKQZ01054943.1:0-13482 GCA_003595255.1 Solenopsis fugax | reverse complement strand
CATACAATATATATATATATATATATAATTTTATATATATATATATATATAATTATTTTCCTAGGAAGAAAGAATTTAAAAAGAATTCAAAAAAGAAAATTAAATGGCCTCCTGTGAAAGATTGCTAAATAGTATTAAAAATATGATAAAATTAAATAAAAAGAAAAGGAGGAATTGTTGGAAAGGCAAGTAAAGTCATTCAATAAAATTTACAAAATTAAAAAATCATGTAACGATTTTTTTCCAAAATGAGTTAACATATGTTCAAGATTCACAATAATGTCTGTGAATCGATATAAAGGTTTCAAACGATTTTCTGTGTGCCACTGAGTTACGTAAATAATTTTTCAATCACCTATGGATGAAAAAGATCTCTCGGGAGAGTTTCGAGAGCAGCAGATGCTGGTACTCATGGTCGTAACATGGCAAAAATAATATTTTGTGTCATAACAAAATTTACTCAGAGTTAAAAGTATATATAAAGTTATATTTTGTAATTAAAAATGAAAAAATAAATAAATAATTTCAGGTGGGATATGTAATTAAAAATAAAAGAATAATTTCAGTGGGAGTTTGAGCTCCTCATCTCCCTCTTCGGATACGCCCATGCATATTATCCTTGTTGTCATTGAATGTTAAAGGATGAAATGATACACAGAGGCACTCGGATGTTTCTGAACGTAACCTTAATGAACAATAAAAACAGAATGACAAAAAAGCGCGCTAATATCTATATAAATGCGTTCTGAATACGAGCGCGAGTCTTTCATTCGTCATTTAAACGGATATTCAATGAAAAACTGCTAACGCAGAAAATAATTACCGTCACTGCTAATTACTCGTTTCATTGTTACCGTTAATTTCCATTAACTTGCCCACGCAATCAGTTTGTGAAAGAGCCATCGTACGAGCGGGATCGTTACCACAATCGCGAAGTTCATTTCAGAACTGTCGTTCGTTCGCACTTTTTTTCTATCGATGTGACGGTCGAATCTAATGACGGATTTAATTAAGCTCGCGCGCCTGAGAAACCACGATATTGTGGGTACGAATCGAGCTGCGGTTTGGGATCTTAAAGTGAATCAAAATCCGCTATCGAATAACGGACGCGCCCCGCGTCTCTCGTCTCTCGCGCAACTATTTTCACTTGTGTCGACAAGGGTTATAAGTTTCCGATATTACGTGCTTTTGAACGCGCGTCGTCATCCTTAACAGTGGAACGTCTCGCGGAGATCTGCTCTAAATCGAGATCGCGTGGCATTCGATTAAAAACTAGCTCGGAGTCGATGCTGCATTTCGTACCTCGACACTTGATAAGATGCGTGGCATTTCGCATTTTGTACGTTGGACATTTAATCGAGAACAATCGGCAGAGCGTATAATATATATGTATACCTTCTAACGCAGGGGAATGAATTTTTTCGGCGAAACGGTGATCCTGTCACTTCGAACATTCCGTCACGCGAATATCTGGCCTTGGATCTTAATATTTTCACGTGGATCAACATTTCATTTGCGCACTGCGCGAGAAGTCGTCACTCGTCACGTACGCGAGGGTGCCGTCTCCCCCCTCCTCCTCATTTGAGATTCGATATTCGATTAGTCTAACTTTCGAGAGTATCGAGCGGTCGAGCGGATCATCGTGCTTCGCAGCGCTTCGTGCGCGCGGTAATTCTTATTTGCGTCTTCTTAGCGTTATTCTTTCGCGGTTTGTGTAACAAAGTGCTCGCCGCGTCGCGAGTTGAACATCGGAAGCGCCGCGCATGATAGACAATATTTTCGCGAGTGAAAATGAACGCGACGCGAAAGTGCAACAACGATGAGACCGGAAAGGAGGAGGAGGAACCAGGAGCGGACAAGGAGAGGAGCAACTGCGCTGTGAGTAACCGCTATTTATCAATCGCTCAATGTAATCGATAGGGATTAGTGTATTCGTGCATCCCGCATTCGTCGCAATCGCCGAATCCGAGAGATAACGCGACGGCATTCACGGATCCGCCCGCTCGAGTCTCGCCGGGTGAACGACAGCGCGGGAACTGTGTATGTATAGTATATACATACATACATACACAAGGGCGCGCGCTGTATACATACACGACGGCGGCGCGCGATGAGTACATACACAAGGGCGCGCGCTGTATTCATACATAACATATATACATATACTTCGCTCGGCGACGCGCTACTAAACCAAGCACTGCCAAGCAGTCGACTTTTACACACTCGTCTTTGTGTATTACATGTAGCATCGTGTTGCAGTCAGCTTACCGTCACGAGACGCGTTATTCACAAAATATTTAACGTCATACAAAAGCGAATATGTATCGGACATAACCTGCCCTTTGCGCTTCCAATTCTATTGATGAATCCATCGTATTTGTGCGAGTCGATTTGCTCTTCTTTTTTTTGTTACATTTTAACACGCCGAATTGGACGGTTTCCAAGAACCGAGAATTTTTTTCCTGTCTTGAAGTCGGGAAAGTGAAATTAAATCGTCGCGCGCGAAAGATGTGATAATTTTCTTATCTTTTTTTTCCTTAATTCATTTATTAATATCGAACAATTTTATTATCCTCGAGAGTATTAAATATATAATGAAAATTTGAAAATACAAGAAACGAGAACGAACTTAATTTTTTTAATTTAACATTAAATTTTAATTTAATTCGTATATTTCGTTAAAGAATGAATTCGATTTACTTACTAGTTTCCAGTGTTATCTTCGAATGTGTCATTAATTATTTTAAGGGACAATTAGCACATTCAAAACTTTTATTTAAAAAGGAATTATTTTAGTACAAATGATCAACCTTTTTCCACTAATTGACGAATATTAATTGTCCATAAAAAATTTATTAAAAATTTTACATCATACAAAATTCGCCCCATTTACTTTCGAAAAATCTGGAATTTGCTAGTGTCTCTTTGGTATGATAGCTATCGATTCTATTATACCTCACATTCCATTCATGAAATGTCACGCGAATAGCTACCATGTCAGTAGCCTAATGCACTCGAAGAATTCATCGTTCCTGAGGAATTTCGTATGTCCCATCGTTATATAAGCTTGACCTAGTGCACTGGATATCGGTATTATATCAATCAACCACAAATTTCTTGCACTCTCATGTTCCATATTATGATGAAGACATTATAACTATATTAACATGATACAATTTTAAATGCAAAATTAGAACATATACATAGTTAATACATTTGTTTTTTTTTCTTATGATGGGAAATTGATATAAAATGACTGAGTAGAGGGGACATAAAAAGAAAATATTTATACGTGTGTAGAAAGACATTGTTCATTATTGTTTTGTCATTAGAAACATTATCAGATTAAACTTACATAATAACTATACACGCATAGATGTACATACATATACAATAATATGAGTATATATGTTGTATATTTAAAATCGCGACAATTACGTTCTATTTCACATTGTGATTAATTTCAAGTGCAGTGTCCATTTTGTAGACATTAATAAAATCTCCTCCGACAAGTGGAAAACGCTTTTATTTATAATTTATGTATCAGCTAAAGTGCAGTCATTTGATGGATGTGAGAGTGAAAAATCTTGGAAATGTGAAATGCAACATGTGAAAAAGTATACATTTACGTGTATATCCTAAAGTACAATTCCTTCGCCTATGAAACTTTTATCAAACAAGCTTGAGCACTCTGTAAATGCTTTGTGCACTGTTGAGCAGCAAACTTATTTCGCCCAACATTGCAGGGAGATTTAAAAAAAAACATGTAATTAGCTTTAATTTCTCTTTAAATAATGTGGAAATACAGTATCATTGTCTTATAAATATATATTATATATAAATTTTATATATAATTGCACATATAAAATTTATATAATTTATATAAATATTATGTGTATAATTGTATATATAAAGAGTGTTATATTATGTATTTATATATCGTATGTTATGACTAAAATAAATAATTTGACATAATTTTCTTAATTATATTAGAACGTCTCCCGGTTTTACAAAAACAATAATTAAAATAAGAAAATGTTTCATTTCTGATCCCGTTATGTATCTTTAAAAAGATTAAAAGAACTTTAATATATGTCAGTAAAATACAATCGACATAAGAGGAATGTTTTCATACAGCAATACTTATGTCTCTGTCATCATATTTTTCTCTTTTACTATTTCCAATGAATAATATTTAGCACATTTCTTTCACATTTATCTCAAATTACAATCTTCTTTCTCACTCTCTTTTCTCTATTAAAATTTAAAAATCGTCATTCAAATAAATACGTAAATATTTAAAACGGAAATGAAATGTAATTGCAATTTCCGTGTTGACTTGCATTGTCTTTCTTTTATTTCATTAAAACGTAAACAATAAAACCTAAGTATCAAATAATCGATCAATTGTAATCGTAAAAAAGTCTCGAGAATAAGATTGCCATTTTATAAACTGCTTTAGTTGTCTATCGAGTGACTTAACGTTTAAATCTTCCTATTTGTTTTTCTGTATGCTACAAACTGTATTTAAATCTCAAATGTAAAGTATCACTGTCAATTTTACGTGTACAATGAATTTTGAAACAAAAATTGAATTTAACTTGCAATTTATCTCTTTTGTTTTTTGTGTCTGTTTGAAAATGTCCGGTTATAGTCAGCATGTTGAGCCTGGCACTAGGAATTTGTATTCCTAGTAATACTGTCTACGATACGCTGTCCCCAGAATGCTTCCAAATTAAATGGGCGAAAATCTGCAAAAAAGACATAAAACGCATCTTATACTTGATCCGTAATATATTCCATGAATAACAAAATAAGATAAAAATTATAGAAATCAGAATAAAATAGTATAATGATAAGACAAGATAATTGAAGATTAATAGAAGCTGATCCCATTTTACATGCATATAATTTTCTTAGTAAATTAATATCAAAGAAATAAAACAAAAGATAAATTTAAATCACACAAGCTCTATTACTATTTCTGAATAAAGTGTAGAAAAATATTTACTTTTCAAGATTGGGATTGGATCGGGACAATGATAATATGTAACTGATGCTCCATTTCTATGATTGGAAGAATTACTGTGTGGTTGATTGCGTGATGTATCTATCTCTCTAGATACAGAGTTCCATGCTAAAAAGTGGAGCAAGAAAGAATAAACATCTGTTAGAAAAATATATTTCAATATCTCTTAAATTAAATTGCATGTATATACTTACAATCATAGATATACTTGATCAGATCAATGTGTTGTGCCAGTGTCTCTGGCTGATGTCTAGACGGCATAGAGGAAGGCCTCTTCCCGTTCATCGTAGTCATCTGCGATCTACTACTATAAATAACAGAATTAAGATAAATAATCGTCCTAAAGTTATCTATTCAGTTTTCTTATCTGCTTCACAAAAAAAGTTTGATTCCCTAATATAAACTGACCTAGCCTAACCTAACTTAAAATGTGTCAACTGTGATGCTAGCATTAATCACACATACGTCTAAAATAAACGCTTTCATAATTAGCTAGAATTACGCATTATCGCGTAACATAAAGTCCGTGCAAGCACAGATGCGATATTTCACAGAAACATTTTACAACGATCTACACGTTCGAGACCTCGGTTAGTAACTATCATGCACGTGATTTGATAACTTGCGATAACGTCGCCAAACCTCGATGTGAACGCAGTTCAAATCACGCAACGACAATGCGGCTCGTTCGTGACAAGTGCCGCAGCACGCGTATCAGAGGCGTATTTTCGTTTCGCGACCATGGTAGCGTGTGGTTACGAGTGTTTGGGCTGAAAAACGTACATACATACACACATACTTAATATTTTTGAACCGTGGTCGCTTCTGGTTGATCGTGGTTGGATAACGAAAATACGCCTCAAAATACACACGTTGTATGTACACAAAGGCATATGCCATGTCCATGCCACGAATTCAGCCATTTTTAAACTGCTGATGCTGTGCACGGGAATACACAAAGAGTGCTTCCAAGTATTATTTTATCCTTGTTTAGCACTCGGTGAACAACAAGGATAAAATGAAACCTGAAGGCATACTAGAAACAATACACAGATGTACTGTCTATCAACAGTTAGGTGTGACACGATTCCCACACGCGACATTTCCAATCGCGTATATGTATATATGCATGTGTGTACATATGTACAAACCATGCGCGCTTTAGCTATAGGTAGTCTTTAGATATAACTATATAATATGGCATGTATACACACAGCATAGTAATAAAAAAAAATACACGTTCGAGCGTGCCCCGTTGAAGACGCGTATAGAAGAGGCGTATTTTCCAGCAAGAAAATCCCTCGCGATGCAACCAAATATGCCGAATCCGCGAATTAAATGCCCGAAGCGCGAATCAATGTTTGGGGGTTGAGCAGAGACAGCGCGGGAAAGATGGCGGTTGATAAACGTGGATACATTTTCCCGTTCCCGCCCACGAATGTCGTACCGTCGTTCTCATTTCGCGGAATAGCCTTCACGCGTCCTATTTCACATGTGACTGGCGACGTGACGACGACGTAAGAACGGTTCGCGAGAAAGAGCGTGCTCATCATGCGTGACTGTTAGATACCTCATTCTTCCTAGTTCTGTGTCCCTCCCAGTCTCTCGACGACGATGCGACTCGATCTGTCGACGTGACGGATGACGGTGGCCGGGATACGCAGCCTGGACGTGGCTGCGTGGGGACGCGAACGGCGGGCAGGGATCCAGTGCCGCTGACAATGAGGGAAACCGTGCAGCCGTGCCAAATGCACAGCTGTACCAAGCTCACCCTACTGTATGCTGTAGCTGTTGGTGGCTGTCAACAATCGCCACGACGCGATCTTTCGACTACGCGAACGGAAATACACGAGTGATGACGAGAAACGCGCGGTCGCAGAGCGGGGAAGCATGGTAGGGAACGGGAGCATCGCTAGATGGTGCTCGGGTATCAAAGAGCGCTGCATAGCCGGTATTTTATCCATTCAGCATCTCTCGGTCAGTCAAACCAAGTTAGACGAGAATCTATTAAAGTTTCTCAAAAGTCATTGTGGCATTGTCACTAGATGGACCTATTAACATCATTCTTTTAAACGACTCTATCAGCAATGTTTTTTAAACATTTAAAAAATATTATAGAATATGTTAAAGAATAAATATTTGAAAAACATTG
This sequence comes from Solenopsis fugax, assembly GCA_003595255.1. Lineage (NCBI taxonomy): Eukaryota > Metazoa > Arthropoda > Insecta > Hymenoptera > Formicidae > Solenopsis > Solenopsis fugax. The sequence continues at coordinate 6,301 of QKQZ01054943.1, read as the reverse complement.
ACTGCTGGAGATTGGAGAGTTAAATCTTGTTTTTTCTATAATCATTTAATTTTGCAGTTTACAATTGAACTACTAAAAGTGTTTCTTCAAAATACATTTTTTGTTTTACATTATATTAATATGTAAATTGGGGAATTTGATAATAAAGAATTGACATTCTTTTAAATGGATACATTTAATCGAAGCAATTTTTGAAATCTCCATCAATTACTTTTTTTTGAGAATCCTGCATTTTTTAAGGAATTTGTTACAATTCCTCAAGATTTCTAAATCAAATGCGATTATGAAATAAAAATTATTACTAATTTTTATGTAATGAAAGATTGTCTATTTTTGGACATATTTTTTGTATCTAATTATTAAACTTTCTCGATAACATATAATACAAGGATTCTTGGAATTAACAAAGAAGTCGCAATTCCATCATTTTTATCAAAACTTTGCAAACAAGATATGAACTTCACAGAGAAGTTTTAATACCAACTTCGAAAATTATAAGCGAACTAAAAATTGTGTGTGTGTGTGTGTGTATACTCAATTATACGCTGAAACATTTATATCATTATTTTTCTCGATGTCATGTCCACGATACTAAAAACGCTCGAGAGCGTATTAGAATAATCTAAGACGAGATTACACGAAGGAAAATTCAATTACTTCCGTTTCCTTCCGCCATCTCTGCAGTAGATTTAATTATCGTTTAAAAGATACATCCGTAACGCAATAGAATTGGAAAAGCCGATAGTCCCACCCGTTATCTCACAAGACTTGTTTGAAAACTTATCGTATTATCTGCGGCTTCTCCTGCTCTTTTTTATATGAAAGTATTGAACATAGTTATCCGTAAAATAAAAACGATTTTTCTCTCTCACTTGTTGGCGTATAAAAGTATCGTCTATTGTTTAATTAAAAAAAAGAGCGTTTTCCCATGAAGGCAATATTTATTTAATTTCCCTAATTTTACAACTTTTAATTCTTTCCAACATTAAAAAAATGGCATTTTCACATAAAAATTAAAATATAGAATTCACAATGTAATTTTTCGAAAACATTATAACGAAGAGAATTCATTAATGTCCATTTCCATCAATGTTGATTAACTTTGATCTCAGTTTAACTTACTCTTTATCTTTTTTCAATCCTTAGAACTAAAGAAAGATAAGAAGTAAGTTAAACTAAGATTAAAGTTAATCTGCGTTGGTGGAAATAGGCATAAGAGTCTTTGAGATTGTTTTCTTTTGCATTACAATGCACGTTTATTTACCTAGTTACGTTTGTTAGCGTTTCTTCGAGACGCGATATTTCAGAATTTAAAAAATACGTGTCCCTAATAGCGTTAATTAAGAACAGCCGTTCTTTGAAATTGCTTCTCAACTAGGTCGTTATGCTTAGGAATGCGTCACAAATGCATTTAATAATTAAATATAACCCAGTTAATAAGCGAGACATTGTCTGAATAGCGATAAAGAAATATCAGTTGCAATAAGATATTGTAATTTTGATCGAATGCTAAAGATAAAATTAATATCTATCACCATCTGTAGATATTAATTTTGATCAAAAATACTTGCATTTAATCAACATTAATATGATAACTCTTATTATTTATTCCTTTTAACATTTGTCATTTTCTTTGTTACCAACGTCAAACCTACGCAGCACAGAGGGACATCCATGAGACGTTCAAAGATCTGGATGGTCTTATAAGAACGTTCTTTGGATAAAGTGTGCTATGTGGGGAAACAAATATCACATATTTTTCATGCTCTATTTCTATGGATTTTCGGCACTGTCAAAAATGTTGACAGATATGAATTAAAAGATTGGCTTCTAAAGCGAGTTCTTCAATTCATACAATTACGTGACACGAACTTTTTAAAAGACTTGCGATCGATGAAACAGACATCAACCAGGCCATTCTGAAATGATTAATTCATATCATACAATTACGTGACACGAACTTTTTAAAAGACTTGCGATCGAAGAAACAGATATCAACCGCATTTTGAAATGATTAATTAAACTTCTTCGCAACGAATATTGACAATTAAATCTTCTCGCGAATTGTCTTGCGTGAAGTCGTAGATCATGCTTGACAGAAAGATGCTGCGCGCAATACATACATTCATGAAATCGGATAAATGCGTATGCAATGTGGCAACAGGCTAGTGTGCGCATCGATTTCCGATATGCACGCGCTCTTCTCTATAGAGCCCACCACACGCCACGATCCTTCGTCCTTGCCTTCCTTTCTGGTCATGTTAACCATGCGACCAACATGGCGAAGGGCGTATACGAATTTCCGGCATTTTTCTCCGCTTCATCGTAAGTGAACGCTGCGAGTTGCATTGATCAATATTGACTGCGCGAAAGAATTCGGTATATCGTCAGCGAATGTGTGTACGTACATGTATGTAGCATCGATTGAAGTTGAAGTTTCTTTTTTTGCGTTGTGTATATTGCGATTTATTACGTCATGCCATATCCTGGTTTTCGCGAAATTTCTTCTATGAGAGGTAACATCGAGAAAATGTTACCTTGTAATTAAGTTTCTTCATATTTTGGAAAAGTCTCAGATTTGCGATTATAATCCTTCTCCAAAAAATGTTGACGAGTTATTTGGTTAAATTTATCATTATCCAATTAGCTAATTTAATTACATAAGATAAAAACTAATCCTGACAAAACAAGAGAGCATGAACATGAGCAATTGAGAAACTTACTTCAACAAGTGAACGATGCTAAGAAAATAAAAACTTAATAAAAACTTTATATTTCTTGAGTAAAATAATACAATCTATTATATAGATGTCTATGGACAACTTTCAAACGAATGAGATTCAACATATCGCATTTTAAGTATTTTTATCTAAAAATATAGTTTTTTGGAACGCATGTATTTCTTAATCAAAATTTACTCTTTGAACATTATTCCTTGCATTCGATCGAAAAAATGAGCTTGATTAATAAGCGTATAATTAATTAAACTTTCGCGGTATCATAAATATCGGCGATTTTATGCTGCGTTAATGAAATTCCAGCACTTGCATATTATTTGTGCATTAATTACTTTTAAAAACCAGTTCGTTATATCAATTGCATCCTTTTTTAATGGACACGTTTTCGGATCGCGAAAATAGCAAAAGAGAAGATAGCGAACGTGAAAAATGAAAGAAATGGAGACACTGATGATGCCTAGGCCAGGCAAACGATGACGATAACCTGAAAGCCTTCATGGAATTTCATCTGATAAAATAAGATTTTGCTCGAAAGAGAAGATAGAAGAAAAAGAAATGCTGCAGAACTCACCGACATGTAACATTCAGACACTGCAGTCAAAAATAACATTGCTTTGCGCTTCGTGAGTTCGCTTAGACCGCAAGCGAACGGAATAACTAAAAGAGTTTGGTGATTGAGAAATAATTTATAATATTCTCTTTATTTTTTAACAATTTTCAAACGAAACAGAAACTCAATTATTTATATAATGAATAATTTTATGCGTTTAACATACACACATTTAATTGTATTATTTTATTTAGATATATTGTTGAGTAATATCTTTTAATTGAAAACAATGTAGAGAGACACTCAGTTTCATCATTTTAATGAGACCGCATAACGAGTAGCTTATCTAGAAGCATTATTAAAGGATTTCGCAAGAAAAACGACGAGCTTCTGGTTGCAATAAGCAACGGCTGTTAGTTATCACTTAAAGTTATTGTTACTCCTTATGATGTAACGATTTATCCATCGTAATGTTGTTTCATAGGAAGTACGTAATATTTCGTATTCGAGATGGAGTATATTTACATAAATAGCTTGATATAATGCAATTAAATAGGTTACACACTGCTAATGAGTTGTAACATTCAATTACAAATTGACCATTAATCCCTTTCACTCAGATATCACGTGCCACGATGCCACGTGGAATATATAAATAAAATTTATATTTGGTATATTTAAATAGCGCTTACGCCGTATCATTAAATCATTAGGGATTAAAACTCCGATTTATAAAGTCTTTTTAGATATAGAATTGGAATCGAAAATAATACAAATCTCGAAGCGTATACAAAAATATGTTGCCTCTTGTCCACTGAGATAGAAACGAAGCTGAACGAAGTCGAATACGTATTGAAAAGAGCAACATTTCTCTCGATACAAGTTCTTTCGTGGAATTTTGCTCTATTTCTACCACAATCGTATTCACAACGAATTCACCGTGCACTTTACGTTTTGCACTACACGTTTTGCAAGTGCAAAAAATTTCGTTTATCGGTCAATGAACACGAGGTCAAAGAGATAAACGGATACAGATAATCTCCGAACTGTTAAATGTATTTAATTAAATTCCCTTACAATTTTTTGTTCTGGAATGATTAAAAAATTTTGGGAAATAGTTAATTAAGTTTAATTGTAAAAAATTGGAGATATTCGACCGTTCATGTAATACATATAAATTCTTTACAGTTTTTTCAGGAGGGATAAGGGGTCTAACATCAAGATGCAAGTTAGCATCGCTAATTATTAAATTATTTCTAATTTAATAAATGTGATATTACCTGTTCATGTTCAACTTAGAGCTGCGTTATGACCTGAAAAGTAATTCGGCGCGTAGTCGGTTGAATTTGAAAAAAGGTATATAAAAATCACACAAGTAAAAATTTATAAAAAGCACTAAGATCCAGCTTGACCGTACAAGGCGTTCTTATTTCAATTTGTAAGTTTAATTGTATTTAATACTTTAATTTACATATAACATTTTAATTTTATAAAGCTGATGTGTTATAATAATAAATTTGTTAGTCACTTCTATTTTTCGCGATCTTTACGCTTGGATTACTACTTCGAGTAAAATTAGTTCTACTTAAAATGAAGAGAAGAGATGTGCATCATTCATTTAACAGATGTTTTTGACAGTTCGTAGATGGCAACCTTTCCTGACGACAATCATAATAGTCAGCGTGAAATACAGTCGCAGGAGAGTTGTTATGAATGCCAGGTATTGCGTCAGTTTCCCAACTTCGTTATTTGAATAGTTCGGATTCTTCACCAGTCTGATTCCAATATTAGCAATCTGAGAAATTCCATTAATGCAAGCACTTGATTGTAGAGTTCATGATATGCTTGTATCTTTCGGTTTTGGTGTACCTCAACGCTCGAACTGTAATATTAAATTAATTATTTTAAATAAATGTATTTTGTTTGTTGATTGAAAGAGATGAATTATAAATTTATTAAAATCAATACTCTTATATGTATTTATACCGAGCTCGCGTAAATCGAATTAAATTACTTCAGTTTTCGAAATAAAAAATAACCTAAAGAATTAATATTTTAAAATTAATACAATTAAGTTTTTTTTAAGATTATGCTTTTCACACTTTGATTAATCTATTATCTTTCTACAATTAATTTAATATACACACATACACATCTTAAATACATATTAAGCTCTTTGAATTTTATTAAAACATATTAAATTACTAATATATTTAATAACTTAGTAGTAATCTTAATATCTGATATAATTCACTCACTATATTATACTATACTTAATTATCCATGCATATTGTTTTATCTATGTCTATTTCAGTGAAAGTACATTAGCCCTGAATATTATGAATAACATGAAATCTCTTCTATTTTTCCCTCGTTCAAATACCGCTTTGCAATGAAACAAAGAATCAGCCAGGCTAAAGCCAAATTTGATTGAGGTTGGAGTGAATCTTAACATGCGGCTAGAATGCAATATTCTATGCTGCAGTTTCTGAAGCGCAACGGCGATCTTACTTCCGAGGGTATTTCCGCTCCGTATACATGCTGACATGAAGATGAAAACTAATTATAATAATAATTCATCTCACTAATTGAAACAGGCAGTTTCGTAAATATTGCATTAACAGCAACGCACTACTGTTGACGTGCATTCGAAAGATCACGCGAAGAATACTCCTTGCCATATTCACTTGAGAACTATTTAGAATTAATAGCTCGATTTTAGCCAATTAACCTGTTTATAACGCAATTTTTTATATTTTCGTGACTACAATTTTTACTGTTTGAATATTAGTTTAATTAATTTATTGTAATTATTATCACGTTAATTTCAAAATATGTGATATGCATAACAATTGAACATTTATTTTGTAAAATTAGGAAAATGACAAAATACCGCTTAAAGAAATTATTTTAAAGTAGGGTAACTGCGGCATATACGCCGTAGCTATCAATAATTTAATTTATCAAGTATTATTTATTATGTTTAAGGAAAATAAATTATACCAATAAAAAC
>QKQZ01054939.1:0-71271 GCA_003595255.1 Solenopsis fugax | reverse complement strand
CTCGGTTAATTGACCTTATATTTGTTATTATTGTTGGCGTACACGAGCCTAGATATCGTATTGGTTTTTGATTCTTATTTAATATTTAATAGTCATTTAAAAAGCACATTATTATAATCATTTTGATAATAATAATAATAATAATTAAAAAATTCTATGAAGATAATGTTATTTTTTTTTTCTTCTCCATTCATGAAAATGATTGAATAATGAAAATATATTTTTCTCAATAAAACTTTTACAAAATTTTTTCATATAATAAGTAATTTATGACTGTTTAACGCTGTATAATCTCATTTCAATATTTAAAACATTTTAAATATCAAAATATTCTCAAAGCAAGAATATTCGTTTATTCTTTTTCAGTATAATTATTGCGATTTAAAACTTATTTGCAGAGAGAGATTTCTGGATAGAATTATTAAAAATTGCTTCCTTTATTACTGAAAGTTCTTAAAGTCTCATCGTGCCTTACAGGGCTACAGTAATTAAATTGTAATTGTTACAAATGAAGGTTTTGCGATGCATATACTCTATTATATCTACAACATGACAGCGTAAGCAACCATGCGCCGAAACACTTCGTCATACGAATCCTCCATTGTTGTACAACATTCAGAATAATCGCAGCGGGCGTATTCGTCTCGAGGCAATAAACGATGACAAATCGCGTCGCGGCGACGCGCGCTAATTAGTTCCTCAGAGTAATTACGATCACGCTCGGAGATACGGCGGGTAACTTAATGAAGCGCCAGTTTACGTTTTGATATACAATTTACCGATTATACGATTAAATCGGGCCCTATATCCCCCTCCTACCCATCTAATGGAGTTAACAAGTTTCGCGGCTGCATGCCTTCTCCGTGCCGACGTATTTGTGCTTCTGGTGAGGCGTTGACGAAATATGGCCCCGAGCTACTTGCCTTAAGCTCCACTTAGGCAATAGTTGACTTTACTGCCGCGTATCGCGTCGGCCCAACTTCGATAGCGCGTAAGCCGCGTAGGTACTATGTAGAGAATAAGGTAAATATGCCACATATATTGCATAATGTTAGCATAAATAATGTAGGCATAAATAATGTGGACATAAATAATCTGCCGGGGTGGTTTTCTAAAATATCGCGTTTCGCAGAAAATGAGGGGCGGGTAAGAAAACTGGCTGATGGGGATTTGGATATTAAATGGGTCCATTTGATAGCCTACTTCCAGTATCATTTATTCTGATTAATTATCAGTTAAGATTATTTGACAATTAATTAACTCTTCCTCTCAATATTTTAAAGATCCGTCTATAATTACCAGGATAACTAAAATTGTTACGTTAATTAATTTAATAATCAGCAAGACAGGAGAGTCCTGCTTCCTCGAAATTTTCTTCGATATTTGACAAGCGTTCAACGAAAGGAACGTATATCGTGCTTATTTCAAAATTTACCCTACCGTAGTCGCAAAATAGACTTAATCCCCAGTTGCGTTTTTGCTCCGCCCTGTCGCAAAACAGAAGTTACTGCGGTCGAGGCGTTTTGCAGCGCGCCCAATTTCTAGATTTAGTACAGCTGGTGCACGAGAGAACCTTGAAATTACATTCCCGCTGGCGAAGCTTTCCATGTGCGGGACGGAGCTCGATATTGTTATACCGTCGGCTTAGCGTCCTCATCCACAGAAACGGACGGTTAAACGAGAAGCGACGGCTGACATATGAGAGCTCTTCGAATATTTTCTATATGAAACAAAACGTTAATAATGTCGATCAGATGCAAATCGCAACGTTAAAGAATGGCCAGCTTTAAAAAAAATTCTATATGCTTTGTGAATGCTTTGATTCGATGAGAATTTTTTTAATTGTCCCGTTATTATTTTCAATTTTATAATATATTTACTTGAAAATATTTTCGAGAAACTGCTCAGGAGATTTCAATAATCGTATACTTTTTTTGGAAAGACTGAAAATACGTGCATTGGAGAATACATGGTAAACTGGACAGCGTGTTCAATTATTCTTGGACGTTTAGGCTAATGTACCGAACGAACTATGGAAGCCTTTAGTACTCTGTGAAAGTTATTAAATTCTCAGGACCATCTCAATAGCTTTGGTTATCGAGCTCGAAAATTTAGCACGTGAATAGGTTTGCCAGCCTATTGCGGTTTACTGAAGCATCGGACGTCCACAATCTTGGATGATATGAACTGAGTTTATAGGTAGACTATCGGGGCGGTTAATGTTCTAGTCGTGGTCCATTATTATCGGACAATAGGCTGTCTACACATTAATAACGATGTACCATATATTCCAGCGATATGTAAGAGTAAACAGAGTGAGACGCGTATAAATCGTAGATTATATAGTCGTAACATTTCTGAATCGGCGTCTCCTATTTTTTTTCAACATCATTTTTTACAACGAAAAATTATTGAGATTTTCTGTAGGTGCACCTACGCGTATTTGTCAGTAATAGGTCTAAAGTTGGACACATACTGTCTTTCGAGGAAAATCGCGTTGTCTTAATCAAAATGTTTGTAAAACGTTGACACGAAACAAACAGACACACACGAGTGAAATTTATGAATCTCAAAAGCGTATGTCAACTAGAAAGCGTTAATTCCGTAACCAAAATAGGAATGCTTGCATTGTAGAAATTGTTGAAGCGGAATTGCATGCATCGCGAAGTATTACACCCACGGCGAGAACTGGAGACCTGAACAAATTTGCAATTTTAGTTCGTGATTTGTATCCAGTATCCATGTAATGTGATACCGAACGGACCGGAATGTAGCCCTGTGATTTACGTGCATGCACAATGTAATTGAAATTACTGAGTTATATAAATATAAATCTAAAAAAATATGAATTGCTAAATTTATAAGCAAAGAATGAATAACTAATTTAACTTGAATTATAGTTTAAATTATAATTTTTTTATAAAAGTATCAGCTTTGTTACTAAAAGTTGATCGATTTTATTATAACTTCACTCTTATCGTTGCATTCTCAATGCTATGTATAGATCGAATTATATTCGTCTCGTGAGACTTCTCGCAGTTACCACAACCTCACGCTCCTCCTCTTGCTTCATCACGCGGATGTTTTAGCGAGTTCGAGCGGATAAGCCGACGTGAAAAGGGCGTAGGTCCGCGTTCGCGATCAAACCGTAAAGTTTTATGTATTTATTCAGCTCGCCGTTCGGTATGAATGCATTTCAACCGAACGCCGATGTGACGACACTATGTTCGGTAAGTTTGTTAAACAAAAGTTTGTTGAAGAGCAAAGCCCCGTAATGCAGAGCCGTTTTTGCGCTCTCGCGCACTTTATAATAACTGCACGAAGATAAACGCCGAGGAAGACTTTGTTAAGTAAATTGTCAAGTGGTTCGGCGCACACAGGGCAGAAATTCCGCGTGGAGATGTTTCACTCAACTTTCGTCGTTCTCTTATATCCGGCTAAAACGGATTGCACATTTCGGTGAGGAAACTTTCGACGAGACTGGAAATGGCAATATGTACTTATAATGGAAACAAAAGCACGTATTTAAGCTCGAAATAGAATTTATTTATTTATCTTTTTTGCTATTTTAATTGTAATAATTTACCATTGATTATATCAAAAATTTAGTAATGCATTTTAACAGAGCACTGCTTGTAATTATTGTTATAAATTATATTAATTGTAAATAATTATATTTAGAATAATTGTACCTCATATATTTTAAATAATTTTTATTCAAAAATTTAATTTCTTTTTAAATGTATTAAAAAGTTAAACACGTGAATATCAGGATTCAAGAGAATATAAGAAGCTTATTCTTTCAATAACTAATATGGTTTATTAAATTTCAGTTAGATGGAACTGATATAACACTATAAACTCATTTGAGAGAAACTTTACGACGAATAACCAGCAAACTTCGAACAATACGCAATTAGGCTAAGTATGATAAATTAGCAATTATAATCGCCGGAGACCATATCCTAATTGCCAAGAGCAACGGATATTATGACATACTTATCGGCTATTATATACAGCAGGGCTATGAACTGTCCAGGACTATGATAAATAACCAATTTTTTTTGTTGAAAAAGACAAGTTTAACATTTTAACAATTTTTATTTCATTATACACATACACAAGTATTTATTATTTATTGTTCTTATATTTAAATATATTTTATATATTATTTTATATATTTAACAATGATTTATTGCATCTACACAGAAACAAATTAGTACCAAATTAACAATCACTCCTACATGTAAACAAGAATATAAAATTTTCTTTAAAGAGTTTGTTCATTTTTTAATTTCAAAAATTATTTTTATTTAAATATTTTAATGGGGAGCACAATATGATTGTTTTGATAATAATAGTATTAAAAAATTCCAATTCACAGTTTGAAGATATTATTTCCTATCCGATATTCTTTTTTTCTCAACTTATGAAAATTATTATTAAATAAAAATGAACATATTTTTCTTGATAAAACTATACAACAAAATTTCTTTATGTGAGCAAGTTACATTTATTCAATCAAGGTTATCAAATTTTTTAAAGATTTTATATTTTTCTTATATATGAGACAATTGTTAATTTGACATTAATTTTTTTCTGTATAGAGACGTAAAAAATATAATATAAAATATGATTACTTTCCTTCGCGTAATATCGACTAGATTCAGCATTTATATATGTAGCACCTGATCAATTTCTTAGCAATAATTTCTCGTAGGTTGAGTTTCCCGGTATTCATCAATCAGATTCAATTGCTATCCGACTGTCGTACAGCTGTCAGATCTGCTGACTGCAGTCAACCATTTATCATATACAGCTACAAAGCAGCTTAATTTCAGTTTCATTCAAACATGTCTCTACACAATCGTTGTCCTAGTTTTTGTTGATAAAACGCGAGGCACGCGAAGTAATCTCCGTATTTTAACAATCGGGGCATTCATCATACTCGTTCATCGCGCAACTTTTAATTATTATATCCGGGCATAAACAAGTATGAAAATGGTATTTTCAGTTGCGCATTTAATATTTTTCGTTTGATACTGAAAATAACTTTTATTATTGTACACATTCCGAATGGAATGTACGGAAATTATTTTACGTTGTTTCGCGTACATTAGATCGCTCTCCAGTAATTTCGACCGCTACTGATTGATTAGCTGCTGTATATGCAAAAACGTAGCCAAGCGACATTACGCGGAGGGATAATCGAAAAAATAATTCACTTCAGAAAATGAAATATAGAATTGTATACGTAACAAATATGCGCTGCATTTGTATATATGTATATCTTGTAATTTAAAATTGAACGCTATAGAACTATAGTCTTTTTCTGGCTTCCGTTGTACTATTGTCAGTGCAAACACCGACTTTATAGACGTGATCGATGCTAAGCATAACGACGTTTTACGTGCTATTCTATCCCGTCCGGAGATATTCTGACATGAGTATTAATATCGCGAAGCATATCCGATCCTTCCCTCGTAGTTTCAGGATACAATAAGGATGCCGGTAATGCGTTTCCTTATCAGCGCGCCGCACCGAGAAAAGCACGTTGCCACACCAATCGAAACTTTCCCCGCTATATATTGCCTCGCGCAAACTTTTCCCCTCAGCGCACCTGTTTTCTTTAAGTGATTCTCCGCAACGCAAACTTGCACACCGGCACGCGTACGGTATATGAAAGTATACGCGATCCATGATACCAGCGAATTTTCGTCGACACTTTGGCGCATCGCACTCTCTTCGTTACACGGAATGCAATTTTGTACAACGTAATTTTTTCAATACATTCCCGTATATTTCACAAGTTCCCAAAAATATTCAGAAAATTTTTAATGCATGAAATTCGCTGGTATCATGGATCCAAAAAAATTTTAACCGTAGATAAGAAATACTCTTTGTCGAAGTTAGAATCTACTAATTTCATGAATGATTACTAAATTTATTTTTTTCTACTGCAAGTTATTAAACTATTCAATCAATTTTAATAAAAAATTTAGTGAAATTTAAAATGAAAAAAATATAAAATGTAGTGAGTAAAGAAAGTAACAAGGATTAGATCTAACATCTATCATCTGCTTTGCAAATTTTACATAAAAAAATATTCTGCAAACAATGCATATCTTGCCTTGTAATTAAAAATTACATGGCAATCAAGACTTATTCAGTCTTTCTTCCGATTTAAACTAAATATTCCTGATTATTTTTACTCTTCTATCTTTGGCGTTGTTGCAGTGTAAAACTTTCGTCATTCAACGATGGTCGTTGTGGCTTCTAATAATAAACATCTCTGATCGAAGCACGTGGAATTGCATTAAAAGTTAAACAGTAAAATTTTCGTGAAGTTTGGGATACCTTTCCTCCAAGTTCCTCCCATCGAAGAAGCGAGAGGACTATCGCGATGCAATTTATTTCGTTTCCCGCAAACATGCTGACTGTACTCGAACCATGCCACGAATAGAGTTCGTCGAGTTTCGCTATAGTCACAGATAACGTAGAGAACTTTGTTCATTTTGTAATCGAGGAGTTCGGGTCGAGAAGAAAATTTCAGGAAGAAATATTTTTTTAATACATATGGATATATCAATCGTAGATATCGATGTGTACTAAAAAAGAAGAGTAATAGCTACTAAATATGTTAAGTGAAATAATGCCAATTAAATATTCAATTATATAACCAAAAATAATTTTATTTTTCTAAATTTTACTTTACTTTTTTAGTATTATTACCAAACGTAATAATACAACCAATCGTTTAATAATACTAAATATTTAAAAACAGTAAAATTATTTTGATTATGTTAACCGAATATTTAATTGACATTATTTTACTCAACATTTGCTAGCTGTTACCAAAATTTTTTTTTTTAGTATACATTAATCTCCGTGAACAAAAATAAGAGTGGGCCTTACTTTCCCAAGTTTTAACTTCTATATTTCCATATGATTGACACTGTAGTCACTATCGGATATTTACGTAATATCGATTTTCTATTTTTTTCTAAAACTGAGAATCTGGAGCTGTACGTTTTGTAGATTTTCAAAGTCGAAAACGTCCACTTGTTTTCCGACTGTTTTTCCAAAGCTTTCTTTTACGAAAGAAGACAGGTCTGAAGAACACAAGTACTCAAGTACTAGAGCTTCTTTAATACGACAATTTGTCACAATTGACGAAAACGATTGCCGTAGCACTCGGAGTGCTTCCTTCAACCTTGTTTACGGTAGCACAAGAACATATTCCAGGAAAATCCATAATGCTCTTCCAGTCGTTTACACTGCAGGTGCAAACGTGTAGTGCGCAGTAATGATTTAAACCGCAACTCATCAGCGTTTCCACGAACTTAACAATGAACGACGCATTCTTGTTGTCGCTATACAACAAGAATCAACGGCCACATTTTGCACTTTGATATGCATATTTATAAATCTCATTTCGCCGGCTGCGACGATTGTTCTGCGGTAATTAAATAACAATATGTAATGAGAACAATGATGCCGTAGCGAAAATAACGCAAAATTGTGATAATTAATTAAACAACGATTATGACTTCGTTGCCCATTAAATTGAAAATTAAATCGCGAAGAGTGGGCGAGGGGGACTAAAATGTAATGATGGCCTCTCTCAGTGGCAATTAGTTACTTTCACCTCTATAATAATTATAAAATATATAATAGCGTTATATATCGTAATGGTTATCGTAATATAATCCAACTGAATATAATCCAGAACGTATTGAAATTATTCGATAAATATAGCAAGAACGCAGTGTCAAGAGACGACTCTTTTTTTTCTCCGATCGCGAGAGGATCCGAAATATTTTCAACCCTCTGCATAAAATTGCGCTCTGTCACGAATCACGCGAACAGACGACTCTCGTTAGCGACGCGCTCTTCGCTAAATTGACAAAAAGCTGCGAGACCCTTCGCTAAATTGACAAAAATCAGACTGGCGCCGATAAACGAACGAACGAACGGCCGCTCGCCGTTCACGGAATGCGTGATCAAATCCGCGTGCAGTGCGACGCCGCGCAATTAGTGTCGTCCCTGGGCCATCGGGCAAAATTCTTCTTCCCACACGGGAGACCGGAAGTTCCGGTGGCGTTACGGGCGTCCGACGTTTACGACGCAGTAAAATCGCCCGCGCGTCCGATCATCGATTCGGCCGTTTCAATGGCCGTCTGGCTATTGCGCGCCGTTACCACTGCCTCTCCGATTTGATACATTATCGCGCCCGCGCCGGTGGATAATCTGAGATGCTTAATGGCGCGTACGTATATACGCGAGCCGGACCATGGGTCCCGATAATTCATCAAACCGTAACTCATTACCCGTTATCAATTTTCGCTACGTTTTCAATTTTAGTATTTCCACCTCCGCAGGTATCAGGCGATCGTGGTTACAATGGTATTTCGCGCACGCTGCGATTTACATGTTTGCGTTTCATATACATTTGTAATGAATTAATACGTTTATTGTAACTCCTTAGGAATAATCCTACTATATACACACACACGCGCACACACACACACACACACACACCGAACTAATACATGATATCTATACAGTATACAAAAAATAAAATGTACAATGAAGAAACAAGAGCACAACACATCGCTAGCACAGATCTTTTCGCTCGTTCACGTAATCGCTCGTCTATATCGCTCACCCTAATTTTTTATCAAAATCTCTTCCTAATTAACTCTTCAGCGCTCGATTCGCATTAACTAACCAAGACGCGCTTGTAATGCACACAGCTTCCTCTCTTCTCTCCGGACTTCCACTTCCGTTGCACTTTATTATTCATTCTTTTCTTTATATTTTACTTTTAAAAGAAAAATACTTGTGCTTATTACACACACATGCTCTCTTTCTGTCTCCCTCCCTTCTCTCACCCTCATTCTCTCCTTTCCTCATCCACTTCTCTCGCAACACCCACACATTATTTTCCTGCCAACTTCCTCTGCCTTCTTCCCACGTTTCGTATTCCTTCCATATACGTTACCATATCTCCTTTTCGTCTCTACACAGTCTGCATTTTCTCTTTTCCAGTATCTACAATACTTTCTTTTACTTCATTTCCTAAATCATTTACATTTATATTTATGTATATAAAATGGTTTTTGAAAGAAAGTTTAATACGTGCACTTGAATAAACGCGTTCAGCATTTCTACTTGTAGTATAGATAACGCGCCAGTATCTTTACGCGCGTGATTATAACAGCTCGCGTAAGTGAGCTGTCGAGTTATCCGCGCGCGCCTCTATTTCAGAACTCGATTAATTCCCATTCGAGGAAGAGCATAATTCCATCTGCGACGGGCGCTTAAGTGCCTCTACGTATATAGCGATTTTGCGCCACGCCACGCGCGCCAAAGCGAGGCGAGAGTCGCAAAAAGCATGGCGAAAGGGGAAAATGGAAGCGGGAGTAAACGAGGCGTGCGAAAAGATATAGCGAAATAAGAGAGAGAGAGAGAGGTCAAGAAGGAATGACAGTTAAAGGTGTACTGCCGTTAATGGTCAATTTCAACGGTGCGAACGAAGTTTACTCTACGCAATCGCGCCGTCGCTACGACGGAAGTCTGCAATTAAAAGCGGGGAATGAAACGAGGAAAGTCCCGACGAAGCTCGTGCCCGACCTCACTCTCGAGGATTCTCCTGGTCGATTACGTGGAGTGCCGCCGTACTATCCGGAAATGGAACTCGTACGTCAATTGTGTGATAGACGATGACGAACCGCGATTCGAGACAATCGTTGTGGACAACGGTTGTGGCAAATGCATGAGATGTATTTTGAAGGCGAGGGAACAATGTGCAATTCGTATAATGGTAGATTACTCTTGAGCAAGTTCTTTACAAGTTATATTACGAATACGCTGATAAGATAAAGGGCTTCTCGCTAATCACGCCGTTCAGAAAGGCAAATAAGTATTCGAAACTTTTAACTTGAAGTAGACATCAGTTCAAAGGAATTTTAATTTCGTCGTGTTGACGAGACGTCCAATTTGAAAGTTGAAAAAGTTACATTGACTTCTTAATAACATCCTGCCGTCGCTGACGGACACACTCTAGATGTAAATTCAGCAAATGAAATATCTCCCGTAATTATACGAAACGTGTCTTGAAGAATATTTTAAGGCTGAGCCGATCGGGGGGAGAGTTTCATCTGTGAAAACGTGCCGCACGAGTCGCGTAACTTTGCGCAATCGAGCGTCATCGACGAATCCGCGATTTAATTTCCGAGATCGCGTTCATAACCGAATTTACGCGAGCGCAAAATCTCGTCGCTCTCCATCTCACTCGATCCAATTAGTCGCCGCCGCGGCCGCCCCGACCTCATTTGCTCTATTTTAATTACGACCTTCGTTCCGACGAATCCACGCTGATGAAGAGTATCGCGAGGTCGGCAAACCTGTAGCAGCCGAAACTTCTTCTGGTCTTTGAATTAACACCGCATTCGCATGGATTTTTTTAACGAGATTAAACCACCATTAAAATCGAAAATTAAACATGAAATATTAAAGCTATCGTTGGTAGAAGACCAATGGTAGCGGCAACTTTAAACCCGGGGAAACCAGTTTTTTTTAATCCAGCGAATGAATAATGATTTCTAGTAAGCTTACAAGAATTTATTTTACTTTTTTTAACATTGAGAACAAAGTTTCGGTTTTTCTTGCCAATGTAATTGAAGGGTTCCCACAGAAACCAAACAAGTTCATTTTTTAAACAATCTGAGTTATGGCGCCAAATCATTCTGTAGCAGTAACGTTATATCGTAAACAATTTTGTTCCGACAAGAAATAAACAGAAAACAGATTAAATAAATATAAATAGATAGTAAACATAAAATATCGGAAACCAAACAAGTTCAGATAGTAAATATAAGATATCAAGAATCATATAAAAATAGCAGAATCAAACAAGTCTAGAGATTCTTTTATAGATTCCTCAAAGTATTAACCGTAAAACATAAATCTTTTTTGTTCGAGAGAATTATAAAAAGATGTTTTTGTTATAAGAGTAACTTGCAAAATTTTACAAATAAAAAGTGATAAAGTTATGTTTCTTATATATTTCATATTTCTTTCTTTTAAATAATTTCTTAAATTATTAATTAAAGTCTACAATTTTCTTATACTTGTTATATATATCGTAGAAAAATTATCATATTTATACAAACGATGAATAAGTTTGCTGAAAATTTAATTTTTTAGACTTGTTTAATTTTTGTGTGGAAACACTTTAAATGTATATTTCATTATGTTTAAAGTATTGAGAAAAGTTTTAAAGTTTTGCTAAAGAATACAGAGCAATAGTGCTCAAAATTAATCAGAATTTTATCACTTACTATGATCTTTTCCAGATTTTTTTATCGTCAAATATTCTCACAACAAATCACATAATTATACTTTCAATTCTAAAATTAAATTATATTTTGAAGACATTTACATTAATGGCTTCTGCAATATATTAATATTTGCTGCTCACTCCTCACACTTTCTAAATTAACCGTGTCAAGTACATAAAATTATTTCCTACCCTGCCGCTCATATGACGAAACCAATCTCGATTTCGCTTTTCCACGTGCCGTGCCGAAGATTCGATTTAACATCTGTCATATTTAGACGAAATCGACGAAAATTTCGTCGCCTGTACGTGGCCGTGACGATCTATAAATCCGCGTAATCTTCAGAAGGAAGATGCGTGACAGGGTTGACGCGGTAAAATACAAGGCTGCATCTCTCTGTTATCACCGATTCTTCAAGACTCGAAAGATGCTGTGAGGAGAGACGTACCCGTGCCAAGTCGCAATATTAAACTTACACGGCGCATTTAACCACCAAGCATTCTGAGCCACTCCATTAAGTGCATCGTTTTCTGGGTTAACGTTCGCTATGGCTATACGTGTAATACATTCGCTTTACGACTAATATCGCGGATCATTATTGGCGATGTTTCAGATATTAAGAACAAGTTTTACCGTCCTTGCGAGCGAGACTGGCGCATTTGCATTTTAACAACCGTATGGGCAAGCGCGAGGGAAACCCGCGAAAAAATGTGTCGCTGCGCGACAACGGTATCACGCCGTCGTAATCTAAAATGGATATTTCACTGTTATGAAAGTCGATAGTTCGGGCGTAGCCTGCGCGACGTTTTAAGATGTCCCGTAAAGCGGAATTAAAAATATATCGCATCATAAAATAGCAGCCGTAAAAAATTTATATCCTCCGAAAGATAGATGTACGAGCCGAGACACGAGGTGATATGATTTGTTTCTTCCATATATATTTTCATTTCTCTCTCTTATTTGTTTCTCTTATTTGTTTTTTTCTCCGCAAAAAATCCGAATGTATCGAACGCGTTAAGAATATATTTGTCAAATTTCAAAGCATTGTCAAAGATATAAAAATTTCATAAATATTATTATTACGTTTGTATCTGTGTAAAATTTGAGCGCAATTCTCTTACTGGTTTGAAAGTTATTTAATTTTTTCTTTGCTGTTGATTCTTACGTAAAATCGCATTTTGTAGTACTTATTTGCAAATTTGATGAGCAAGTAGCAATACCAATCCAAATCAAATGTTTTACATATAATAATAAAACTCTAATAAATATTCCTTGCGAAAGTTTATTTGGATTCTTACTCATATTTAAAAGTTGTTTGTCTAAAAAAATGTGATAATTACGATGCACAAGTCATTATAAGCCAAGTTACTTTCAGAATCAAAATTTGGGTGAAATTATGAGGAAAGAAGTCTGCAGTTTTTAAATTTCGATAACTTTCTTATATAACCAAAACATTGTTAAATTGTTTGCGCGATATCTCTGTCGAAGACATTAACACCATTTTCTTTGATATCTGCTCAGGAAGCCTCTCTGGGCCGCGCGCGCTTCGAAATTCGGAAATCGGAAAACGTTTCACAGCCTGCGAACTGCGAAATGCTACCGGAATCTGAAGCGATTCAATTCTCGCTATACTAATCGATGGAGGCCCGCATTCGAGTTTCCGGGTAATTAATCGTCCGTCGAACCACGTCGGATCGGTGATTTTGGCGTTAACGCGCGCGGCACAGCTGCGATATCTTACGTGATATTGTTGCTTACCGCGACCGCCGAGGCTTGACGAGGATTGATTAACCTTGGGATGGAGTTAATTAATGAAAACTTCATTTGATGGAACAATGCCAATTTCGAACTCAGATAAGTTATCCACGCCACGGAACCGCGCGCTCATAATTGACGCCGGAATTTAGAGATTCAACAAATTGATAAGACGACAGATACAAATGAGCACGGTGTTTTAACATGCACGATAAGGAAGCATATTTCGTAAACGGACAAATGTCGCGAATAATTACGAATTTTGTTAGGCGAAACTTTTCCGCAACGCTTCTCGCGAAAGAATAAAAAAATACCAGAGCCGAACATGATAAGGGGGACGTTCGATAAAGACATCGAAGAAACTGCGGTTTGCTCACGGAGGGAGAAATGTCTCGCGCGCTCTGGAATTCAAATTCTCGAGTTGCCCCAGGAAATCAAATCTCGACATAATACCGCGTCCTTTCGAGTAACGCGCAGCGTACATTCTAAAATATACAGAAGAGAGTATCGCGTATCATAACATGGAACGAAATAAAGATCGACGCGATGTGTCGCACGACTTACGTCGCAGACGCCGCAGGACTCGCTGCATAAAGCGAAATAGATGGAGATATGATCGGTATCGGCGAGTAGCAAGAATCATACGTGGAACGATTTAATACGCGTTCCACATATGACACTCTCTCGTAAAATAAAATACGTTACGGCCCTCGGCCACGGGAGAATTCCGCAGGATAATATAAAATGCGCAGACATATATGTGTATATATATATATATATATGTTCGCGTTCACGACGACGTCACGATAAATCCGTAGAATGTCGGATTCAGAGAGTGCGTAAAATCAGGGAAAATGCAACGTTTCGAGAAATTCGCGAGGAATCGAGCGGAATGTGTCGCGGTAGAATGAAAGATTAAGCGTAAAGTGGAGCGCGAGGACAGGTTCATCTAAACGGAACAAATAACATTAGAACGCCTTCGATGGATTGATCTCGGATTGAATAAGTTAGCTCATGTTGTTGATCCTTTCACGCTGATCCTTTCGTGATCGACGATTTGCTTATACACTAAAGTTGTCGCAGTAAATTGGAAAATATAATAGTTAGTAAAATATTAAACTGTTAAAATTGTGTTCAATTCTCGCGTTATATCTTCGTTGTAATCAATGAAAAGTGAGCGATTACATATTAATCTAATGTAAACTCTTGTGAAACTAATTATCCGGTCACAGAATATTGGCAGTTTATTTTATGCTACAAATTCTCCAAATATTGTAATTTTTTTAGAGAAAGTTTGATTGGAAATAAAAACCTTTGCCAATAGATTTCCATCAACAGTAAATTTGCGTTCAAACTGAAAAAATTCAATCACAGTTATTAACAAAATCGGATTGAAAGATGTATTTAAATAAAATTACAACAAAGCGCCGATTCAACCTCTATCTTTTTTTTATTTAAATCTGAAAGTATGTGTAAAAGGTAGTAAAATTGTGACGAAATAATATTAAATTAACAAAATAGTCTTATAACAGGCAAGATATTTGGAGTTTATTTTATATTACAAATTAAAAGCACACATTTGATAAAAATGATGGCCAAGGAACAGCCTTCAATATTTTTCGATGATCATAGCAGTGCATTATTCCGGTAGTCACAATTCCTCCTCGATGGGCCATTTTCGTCTCGTGCGTCACTTTTGTTCTGCCACCGCGACGACACCATAGCTGTAAATTCCTACGGAGGGTGGAATAAGATCGAACGATCAAAGATACCAAGGGATCGGCTCGAACCTATCGATAGATCGGTAAACAACACGCACGATGGAAATGTATACATGAAAGTATGTACAGGCAACGAAAATATCGACGTTCTCGATACCGTTGCGCGAGGGCGTAATTGAGTTTACTCCTTGAATTCTGTGATCCTCTCCTTTTTCCCTCTTTGAGAGAGTAGATAGTTGTTCCTATCTTTGCAGCATCGTCGAAAAAGCAAAATGTAATAGTATCAGAAAAGTAATTAATGAGTCAATTATCGAATTTTAAGTGAATCTTGAAACCCACAAAGTGAGGATGAAATATGTAAGGGAACGCGATTCTCGAGTGCGATCATAAATCACGAGTTGCTTCTGCAGTACGATCGTTTGAGCTGCTATCATTGAGCTATCGACATCCTGTTACCCATCGCGCAAATCGCCTCGAGTGCTTTCATTAGTCAGGATAATTGTGCCTCGGTGGAGCTTCTTTGACGGCTAAAGAGGATTCGATACGACGACGCACTCCACTGGTCGATGTAAATATCCTGTTTTCGCCCTAAACGCCCAAGATGTGTGTAACTCAATCTCGATCTGTTAAGTGAAATCGTTGTATCGCTCGCAATAGAATTGAAATTGCGGTCACTTTAGAAATTGGAACGATTCGGAGATACAATGGGGAGAATCTCGAGAAACTCAGGATGATAATTAGATTTATTCGTTCAAGATGTATTAGTGTATGTTGAATTTTATCTTCTGCATAATTAATGATTAATGATTTTGATCTATTTCCAATTTAAATTAAATTATGTAAGTTAGTCATCGTGTAGTTTTAAATCTTCATTTCTTACATACAGATTTAGGCAGGATTGGAAAGTAATTCGTTATATGTAATGAAGTCACAGTTAGAATTACTGTTTTTCAGTAACAGTAACTCAAGGGGACGCTGGCGACGTTAGTTTTACCGATTGAATTGACCTTATGTGTGCATGCTCAATATCAATATCTCTACTACTACATCAATAACACACGCATACATAAGCACAAATTTTCAATGTTCTCTTTTATACTAAAGTTCTAGTTCATTTCTAGAAACACAGTATTATTCTTTTATGTAATTTCGCTGGAAGAGTACGAGTCAATGTGGAAGTCTATAATAAAATTATAATTTTTTAATTTTTTGTTTTTTATATGGAATTGTTGACTTCACGTTATACACTTTAATTGTGGAAAGAATTTCTTTAATCAATAAAAAGATTTTAATCAGTAAAATAGATCTTAACTTTGTTCCTTCTTTTCAGTCTATAACTGTAATTTAATATAGTTACATTTTTTGTAAGTAATTTAGAATTACTTTATATTTTAAACTTATTCATCAACATATGTGTTGTGTTCAGCAGAATGAAGTGATAAATCATCTTCGAGAACAGCTATCATATGAGCATTAAAGTTGAGACTTTACTTTCTAAAACAAGCTCCGAGCCAATTTATGATGATTTTATCACGAAGTTTGAATTTGGTAAACTTTTTAACTGAAAAATATCGATCCCATAATATTGATAATTTTAAAAATGTTATTATAAATTAATAATTTAGAATTTAATATATTAAATGTGTTTTAGTTTTAACCTTTTAAAATAACTGTGTTTCATTAAATATAAAATAATACAATATATAACAAAGTTTCAAATATAATAATGTAAAAAATGTAAGATTCTTCTATTTAAAATAGTAGTATATAACAAACATTACAAGAAATTAATAGAAAAATAACGACTCGTTACTTTCTAAGTAACTACAACTGTATAATGTTACTTTTCAGTAACTTGTAACGGTAACTAGTTATTTTCTAGTTTAATCTGTGATATTCACGTCTATTAAGCTGACACAGCCAATGCAGCACAATCGAATGAAACACGAATAGAAATTTGATGCTTTTTTGTTGCTAATTTGCTGCTCCGATTTAGTTGCTCAAGCTGAGTTTCATTCGATTGTGCTACATTGGCTGTGTCAGCTTAATAAACGTGTGATATTCTGCATTCCGGCTTGAACTTTAGAACTGTGTTTCAAAACCGACAAAAAATCGACGCGTAGTTCGCACGAGATGAAAATTGTATTATTCAAGCAAAATTGTTATTAGGCATATGGAATTATTATAGAATCTTTTTTCGTTTATATTTGACATTCTCATCATTCGATTTACAATATTGTTAGTTACAAAGTTAAAACAAAACTACTGGGGAAACAATTCAGTATTATTATATGAATTATTTAAAAAGTAATATGTTTATATGAGTAAGAGCATCTCTTTTTTTTTTAAGGAACTGTAAAAGTTATAAGAAAGCTTTCTGAAGAACCATTTTTATATAACCGAAAGTCTCTCTATTATTCTTACATGAAGTGGTTCGAGCAAATGCTTTTGTAAAGAAAATATTCTTCAATTTTATTAAAAAAATGAGTAGTTTATCTTTACGTAATGCATTGAAAATATTCCACGATTGATTAACGTTACAAAAATAACAATTAATCGTTATTTTTGTTTTCCTTTTTACAAAGATTTTAATGTTGAAGAAAAATATATTACTTTCAACGTGGTTTCGTTAATGGAACATATATCCGGGAACTGATCGATCCTAGGAGTAAGGAATTTCCACGTGAAAAATGATTACACTATTGCACATTAAACATTGTGCAATTTACGTGACTCGTTCATGATTAACGTAATTATTTTTTTTTTTAATTATTGGCCTTACAAATAATTATTCTCTCTAAATTTTAAATTAGGCAATCACACGCTTAGATTCTCGTTGTAAAATTAACGCGCCAGTCGCGTCTCCTTTCCCATTTCCAGCGTCATCAAAAGTTACATGTCGTTTGCAAACTACTTCGTTTAAAACCGTCATATGCAAAATGACGAAAACTCGTCCTCTCCATATGGCTCAATCACTCTCAATTATACTCACGCGTTTTATTGATGTAACAATAAAAGAGAGAGAAAGAGAAAAAGATCAGGTAAAAGGAATTCCCTCAAAGAGACGATTCGTGTTAAGTAACTGCGATGGGCAAAGAGAGATCACAACAAGTAAATCGTGATAACGAATGAACGGTGATCTCTCGAGGCAGGGGGGGATTGATTCTACGCATAAATCGATCGTCCAGTTCCAGCCATTTCCACACAAAAGTTTCCCCGGGATTTATCTCCTAGGAAGTCGGTCCGTTCGGGGCGCACCGTGGCGTTCGTTAATGCCAGACCAGCCGTCCTCCGACGATGTGTCATTCTTCGCTTCGCTTGCTCGCCCTCGGACGCGCTTCGCGCATACCGGTGCATTTGATTGCGGCCACAAATTTGTTTTATTGTTGGTCGTTTGCGCGCGCTCGCAATAACACGGATCACATTATTCACGCTCGCAATTCCGAGGCGTTTGGCTTGATCCCCGAGCGAGTAATTGGAAGATAATTGTGAAGGGGGGAAAAAGAGGAAAGAGAAAGAAAATTAAATGGAGCAGGATGCTTGGCGTGAGATTGCTTGCAATGATAGAAGGAGAATAATTTATATGAGTTCACTGTTTTGCCTAAGAAGTTTTAACGATCGCGTCGAATGATATAATTCAGAGGAGAAAAGTGTTTTCTTTTTTTTTTCTTTTCTTTAAATAAAGAGCGTTGTTAAATTGCACACGTAGCACACGTTTCACGTTTAATTACAGAAAACCAATTCTCAGTATGTCTTTTTTCCTAATGCCGACGATTTATCGTTACAGGTACGTTCCAGGTCGCTGACTCAGCTGGACTCCCTGAGTGGCAGCATGCTGGACACGGGGGAGCATCATCTGGAGGGCGACCCCTCACAGCAGCAGCCCCATCAGCTGCATCACCAACAGCAGGCCCATCAGTTGCAACACAACCCCCTAGGCATCGAGTGCAATCGGATTCGATTTCTCGCGCCAAACGCGACGCCCGCCGAGATCGCGAACTCCAATCGCAGGCACAAGCTCTCGCGATCACAGGTAAGTGTTTTTATCGAAAACGATAAATTTTTATCGTTCAACGAACGCCTCTTCTTAGCATTACGCTTCAAATAATTCGCGACGTGACTTTGCCACGTTTATTTTTCAGCGGAATAATCTCAGGATTTCTCCTAAACTCCCTCGCTTCTTTCAATTTAAGGGAAATGAAAAGATTTAGAGTAAACGAAAAATCAGTAAACGTTGACTCGTTAATATGGGCACAGAAGTGATATTGAATCCTACCCGCAGAAATTGCGCAAGTTTTCTACTGTAAAAATGAAATAAAACAAAAAATCTGGCAATAATTAACAAAATGGCAAAATAGCAAAAATACAAAGAAATGAAAAAAATAGTGCTTTTTATTATTATAAATAAATAACAGTATAAAGTTAATTGTACTCAGTTCTGTAAAACTGATTCTTTAATATTCTTTAATTAAAAAAAAAGAACTTTATACATATCTTTGTTCATTCTCAATTTATCCCTGCAAAACCATTTGCACCACGAGATGAATCAGCTGCAGCAGCTTCATGTGTTAATACTTTGTAACTTTGAAAATAGTTTTTTTATTATTAATGTATTGTATAAAAAGCATCTAAAAGGATTTCGTATTCAATTCATTCCTACGTCTATAGTAACGAGTCAAAGTTTACCGAGTTTCCGCCGCGTCTCAAACCGTTTTACTTCCCTTAAACTTCGGCGAGTATCGCTGTGGTTTTTGTGTAACAAGACGTTTCTTATTATAGCATCCTCGTGTTTTAGTATTTTTGACGTACATATTGTTATTAGCGTATCACTTTTAATTAAAAAGAAAAAAATTTCAATTCGATGTCGAAATTTCAATTGGAAATCTCAAGTGAAACTTTTTCCTCTGCCGAAAACTAAAATGCATACCACAGTTTTACGAAACACAGCTGAAGTTTCGTTATTAAATAACTTGGCAATTAACTTTGGAGTGCGTTAAGTTTCCGCTGAAGCAAAGTTATCTGAAGTTATTTCAAATTGTCTGGAATGCTAGATTCGGTTGTCGTTTTATTTTTAGGAAAGTTTTAAGTTACTTTCGTTCCTTCTTTTTAATCGTGTTTGTAATTAACAAATCGTTCACATTTTAATCTGCCATGCAAAAAGGAAAAAAATTGTTTCAAGCTTTGACTCGTGAAACGTTGCGTAATCACAAACATATATGCGCGAGAGTCGTATTATCTCGTATGCAACGCGAAATATTTACGCCACATTTGCTCGAGAGTGAAAGAGAAGAACAAGAATATGTATACAGTGTGAGTAAAAAGTATCAGTAAAATGTCTTGAAAACAAGACATTGGAGAGAAAGAAAGAGAGAGAGAGAAAATTACATGTTTCTTTTTATAATATAATTCTTCTAATTATTCTAAATAAAAGTTTTTTACATGTACATATGTATTCTAAATATTCTATAAAAATATTCTACGTATACATATATATAAATACTTAGAATATATATATATATATATTCTAAGTATTTATAAAAATAAGGTAAAAATTATCGAAAAATAATAGTTTATGAAATATTTTATGTCGAAATATGCAAGAATAAAGTATAAAATATCTCGTAAACTATTGATTGTTTGATAAGTTTATCTTAATATCTTTTATATGCAGAATAATAAAAGGAATTGTATTATATAAAAAAATCATACAATTTTTTTTCCATTTAATTAAAAAAATGGCGATGACTTTCGTACGACCTAGAAAATTTGACTTTTTTCGAAAATTAATTTTATCATTATTTGTCTTCTTTCACACTGTACAACTTTTGTATGAAACATTTTTTTCTTAAATGTCTTGTTTTTGAGATATTTTACTGGTCCGATACCTTTCATACTCACCCTGTATACATCAGGCATGGAAATAAAGGGATTGCGCGTACGCTAGAAATTCGGTATAACGAGAGAATTTCCTCTTTATTCGCGGATTTCGCTTTGTCCCAGCGCGAACGAGCGAATAAAACGGATAAAGCAAAACGCGACCAGCGAGCTCTCATCGTCATTGTATCGCGGACGTCTGAAAGAAACATAAATGTTCTCGCTTCCTCCCCATGCTGCCTCGCTAGGACCGCTCCGCTCGGTCGGAGATGTATCTTCTCCATCTGCTCGAGCACAAATTTCAAACCGACGATGACTGAACACGGGAAATGCGCCGTCATGGAAATCATGCAAACGATGAAACGCAATACTTTCATTACATCTATGTTCTCGTCCTTTCGCTATTCAAAGCATCAGTAAATTTCAGAACGCAATAATCGTAACGCGATATTCGTAGCCCTCAGGCGGAGCTGTATACATCTGCACGTATCAAAATTCGCGGATTGTTTGCCACTTGATATGCGGTGGATTCGCGTTGCCGCACATTTCGATGTACGCAGTTCCACTTGTGAATATCCCCGAATCGAGAAGAGCTCGATTCTTCGCGCCATTGAGAGATATCTCCGACGCGACGCGACGGTCCAGGAGAGATGCCCTCGCGCTTTCGGTAAAGCGTCTCGGACATGATCCGAACTGCAACCCCATATCCCAAATGGAGATCCCATGTCACTCGCTGAATTCGCAATGAAACCGAATTGGGTGCACGACGGGACAGTAATATGCAATTAACGTCCTTTCAGTTTCATCAATATTTATACGTTTAAATACGTATTCCGACAATATCATCAAGTATAATGCAGAAACATTATTTTTGCAGCCGGCATAAAATACGCGCAATTATTTTTATTGTGCCCAGGGTCCGGTGTCGGCGAAACTAATTTCCTTCTCGACGATAAAAGAATGGTGTAGAAAAGCTTTACTGTAATTTACCGTAATTTAGGGTGTTATAGGGATCGTATCTGTGTCGCGGATCAGCGGCATTTTATCGCCTTACTCAACATTATTTCTCCCGAGAGGCTATTACTGCGATTAGCATATTTTTTTGCGTATTACCGCCAGGACGATCTCCGTAAATTAGCAGGCAGATGATGCAAATGAGAGCGTTGGTATCTTTATCGACGATATATAAAAATCCTTTTAAATAATTAATTCTTCTCCATTTCCCTAAACATTATAGACTTTATTGCACCATATTATTTATGATGAGTAAAATATGTAATATCATAGAAAATTTTATGCAAAATATTACGACGAAGGATGATTTCTTTAAGATGAAAAAGTAAGAACGTGATGTCTTAGAAATTCAATCAAATAAATGAAGGAGGCTTGATATTTCTTAAAACACGTTTTTTTATAGCTGTTGGATGGATGCAAAAAGTATTCTGCGTCGCGTTTGCATTCTGTACGCTAAATAGCAATCTTGTAAACATTTCCTCCTGAATGGAGTTATTTGACTCCGCAATTAGATTCCAGGATTAATAAGTACATTAAGTCACGCGGTTGCAATAGGAATTATGTTCGTTAACAAGGGAAGATAATCAAACTAACTTTAATTGCACCAGGGAATTGTTCCGCGTCGCTAACAGTTTCTGACATTTCATTATATCAACCGGCCTGTTGTCATTTTCTTACTGGCGCGCGCTGTCGCTGTGTCACCGGGTACATCCATAAAATTAATATGTCAATTCGCATAATCCCGCATCTGTGTGACAATCACGCGGTAACGAGATTGCATCGAAAATATGGGACAAAGCTTCCTCCAGGAGCTCGTCGCGTAATCACTCGCGTCGCCGTAAAATTGTAGCCCGTCATTTCGAGCTTTACTCCGTCTTTTTCCTATCTCTTTTCCACTCTGTGAGAGACTTTACTCTTGAACAATACAAAAAAAAAACGCCTTATCTCGTTCTCCTCAACCGGGCGTTAATTAATTTGCGCAATATTTTAAACTCCCACTCTAAGTACTTTTATCGATTCTTTTTAATTTCGCAGCGACTTCCAGAGTTATTTCTTACTTCGCTTCATCTTTCTTTTTCTTCCAATTATAATATTAAATCTCAGATATTAAAATATGGAAAAATAAGAAGATAAAAAGTATTGTTTATATCCTAGAATTTAAGAGAGAAAAAACACGATTCGTTATTACGCGTTCTTTAAATTTAATTGTTTGTAGTACATTTCATTTACTTGACGCTTCCCGTTTGTAGTGGAAAATATTTTTTCGGATAAAATAATTAATGTTTATCAACGGCAAATCCAAATAACAATCTTCGTTCTGCTGCATTCACTTTATTCTCGCACATAACTTTGCATATCCGCAGGCAAATATTATCGCCATAATTCTCTCGATAATTCGAGCAGCTTTGTTCCGGACGTACACACGTACGCTTGGACGTGTACACGTGTTACTATTTCGTTTACATCGCACCCACGGCACGTGAATAATTGGAACTTAGTCGTACTTGGCGCAAGCTGCGCCAAACGATCAATCGCCGTCGAGTAGCCCAGTATTCACCCGGTCGTCCCTCGCGAAGGGACGGGGCTTCTTTGTGCGATCCCCACAGCGAGCGAGTAGCCGGAATACGAAATCCAGAGACGTCCGGAGTAACTGCTGCGGAGAAGCGGCGAGAAAACAGGACGAAACACGGAATCGCTATTAGCCGGATCTGGTTTCGTAAAACTGCACGGTATTGTGTATAACGTCAGGCGCGATGGTCGGGAAATACGCGCCACCGAAACACTCGATGAAACCACAGTAACGCCATTACAGTTCACTACAGTTTCAATGTAATAAAATAAAATGAGCATACATTAATTTTCGGCGTGGCTTAGTTGGCGCGCCTAACTAGCGAAGTACAAGTTATTTATCAGCACAAAAATATGCGCTAAATACTTACATGCGGTAAACTTTAAAAGTCGCGCGATAGACGGTAGTCTATTCCTAAATCATTGTCTGATGTTGCCAAGTTTTATAATCCGTTGCATAAAATACTTGTAAGTTACATATAGCTCGGAAAAGGAGCTTACAATGCTCGTCATGTAGATACAAGTATCGGTTAATTATATAAATATCTAATATTGATTGTGTGATATTGACGAGGCTTAACCGAATGAGCAGCCGGCACAATCAAAAATGTATAGAGCACAAGGGAATTTAAAGCCTGTATAAATCGAGCATTAATAATTTGCGAATGCCGCTGTATATCAGGCCAGCGGTATTTATGTAATCGTTAATAACTATCGATATTCATGTGGACGTTAATAACCAAACGTTGAGCACAATTGATAACTATCTTCGCATTTTTTTATCTAATTTAGATAATGAAATTACAGTTTCGAGAGTATGCGGAAATAATCGCATAATTCTCTCTCTCTCTCTCTCTCTCTCTCTCTCTCTCTCTCTCTCTTTCTCTCTCTCGTGCGATTTTAGATAATAAAATGGATTACGTGTTCAGATTTAATGAGAATACGTTGGAAATTACGTCGGTAACGTACTTACATGTTTAAAATATCGTCACGGATGAATTTTTATAATTATTTTTTATCTCTGTCGTCAGTGTACACATATTTCGTGACTTGATAAAATATAGTAGAATTTATATTATGTTTTTTAACATTTTTATGATATATTTTTATCATTATTTTTTACATTATGTGTCTATAATGTTTATTTATTTAATAGCTATTTAAATTTGTGTACACATACATAGCAACGATATAGTAGAAATTATATCGAAGAATTATTTTATTTCTATTTATTATCTACCATCACTGTCAACGTGACTGCAATAATTCAGTAATTACAATGTAAATAATTCACAGGAGAAGCACGTGCCGTAAATTGTAGTATAGTACAAAGTAGTATAGCAGGTCGTTTATTCGTACGAAACCGTCAGAACTGAACAAGCTCCACGTTGCAAAATTACCCGGATTTACCGTACTCTCGCCATCAAGGTCGCATCTTAATGGGCATAAAAATCTCGACGAATCGCAAGAGAGTGCGAAATTACTGCAATTTTCCGCCACACAAGTGGCCGGCGGAGGCTCGAGAACATAATGGCTCGCAGGCGGACTTTTTTTTTTTTTTAAAAAGCTCTGTGGAATAAGTCGATGATTCGCATGCCCGTATCACCATCGTTTTCGAGAAATAAGATCGAATTAATGGATTAGACCGCGCGGTTACAACGAAGTGAACGTTTAACGATGCGAACGAGTGGTAATTTGCAAAGTACAATCGGAGCTTTATCTCGCACATGGTCCAATGTTCCCGTAAAGCTTTCGACGAAATTAGAAGATTTCCATATTAAAGTTCTCCATAGTAAACTCGACTATCATTTTCACACATTTCCTCGTTTTTCTAATATGTAAATATCAGCTACATAAAATATCGACTAGATAAAAAAAGATTTATTCAAATTTATGATTTTACAATCTTATTTTTAATTAACATTGTTTGTCAATATGCATGAATTATTTTTAACACGAATTATCATACATGCTTTTTGTCGTAAAAAAATTGTATAGGTTTATTTTTCAGATTTGACACTAAAAGGCATTCATTCTCACTTATATAAAAGCTATCCAATTTTATTTATATTACAGTAACTGATGCTGTAGCGTGTCCACTATTTCAGAAATATATATACCAAACCGCAAACCGCGTACAGATCAATAGGAACGAAAGGGTAAACAGTATATGAATGGGGTTTACATCTATACGTAATCTACTGAAATATAAGTGACCGCGTAGGCGTTGATTTGGACTACTTGCAGCTACGCCTACACGTACCGTCTATGACGCAAAAACGTGAAACAGCGATACTTGCGCGGGATTGCTACGATAGAACGAGCATGTAATCAACCGACTATCAAATATGAAGTCGCAAGGGAAATGTGCACAGAGAAATCAGCCGTCGATATTTGCGATTTGAATGAACAAGTAGATGAAATCTTGCACCGACGAAATATTTTCAAAGCTCATTGCTCCTCTTTTTTACGTCGCATTAATATCTCGCTGAGAATAACTTGGCGCGATTTAACAAAGTCGTCTCATACTTTCGGTCAAAATCAAGACACATTGTTAGCTTCATTCAAGTCACGTAATAATATATAACGAGAATAGAGCTTGTCAAACTGTGGCCCTGTGATAATTCAGCTTTCCCTCTTTTAATGTCTTTTATTCTCGGTGAGAACGAATTGATAGTTTTCTCACGTATGGATTATTAGATAAAAGAAAAATTTATCTGAAAGGAAAGTTTCTAGAAAGCAAATTCAAGTCATTTACGAATACAGCGTTAAAAAGTCACAATTAAAATTGTGTAATTACATGAAAATAAATATGTCCGATTTAATTATCACCTAAAATAAAAAAAGTATGATTAGAGAAAGCAAAAAAAAATTTACTTCTGGATCAGTTACATGCAGGAAGTGCAAGTATTTCTATCTTTTTTTTATTACATCGTGTTATTTTGTACCATACGTTTTCAAGAAAAATATGAAATAAATTCAAAATGTAATAAAAAAGCCGTAAAAAAAGTCGTTATAAAGAATCATCGAAAAAATGATAAACGATAATGTTATAGTGCCCCTCATAAAAAGTGAGACGGAGGAATTTTCATTAAGTATCCACACGTGCATTAGTATCATTGTCACGAACTTCCAAAGTATTTATCCTTACTTCAGGAAGGTCGGTGAATTACATACATATCCCCGAGGGACAGTAACAGAGCTCCGTGTCTCCAGTTAGCCCTTACTGAAACCCAAATCGATATTATGCAAACGTGGATCAGTAGTGTTACGACTGCCTCCGGAGCAGAGCCCGGCAGGGATCTAAAAATAATCAATTTCAATGATACGCTAAAGTACGTTGAAAATGCAGTAGACAAGATTATCTCCTCTCCTAATTTTGTGATTATAAACGCGTGTCTTGTTGAGTGTCATGAGAAAATAACGTTTATTAAGCTGACACAGCCAATGCAGCACAATCGAATGAAACACGAATAAAAATTTGATGCTTTTTTGTTGCTAATTTGATACTCTATTGCCGATTTAGACGCTCAAACTGATTCGATAAAAACAGTGGCTGTGCTAACTTAAGTTCAAGTTAGCACAGCCATTAAAAAAAAATTTTGTAATTGAAATTAATTTTTCTTGCATATAACATTTCTTTGCGCTGCGGCTGGCCGTCCGTCAGCCTTATACGTAACTGAAATTAATATTTATTGCATATATATTATCCGCGCGGTCATCGATCGGCCTTATATGTAACTGAAATTAATATTTATTGCATTCCTCCAATTCAGGGAAGGGTAATCAGTCGAGATATCTTACGATTTTGCACTTTTGGGATGCTGACATAGAGCGACTTATAAAAATCTTTGTATATTGGTAAAGCAACTTAAATTTTATTGAAGGAGAGGAAAATGAAAAGGTTTGTGAAAAATTTATAAATAAAGATTTGATTTCTAAAACGTGTTATATCGTTATACCTTTGTATTTAACAATAATATACGTAACTCAATAATGCAGCAACAAAATGTTTGTCTTATACATCTGTACGTCTCGATATTTGCTAACAGCTGTTGTGATTGCTTTGGCAATTACTACGATATTTGTTTAAATATGTGCTTTGTATAATTATATAATTAGGTAATCAACCTTGTTTCGATTCAACGCTTGGGTAACACGTAGTGCTCATACTTTCTAAGCCTTTATAATGGAAAGGAAAGTTTGATAATACAAACAAAGTTCATGGAAGAACAGCATACTATAAGCTGTTGTGCATCTCTCTCTCTCTCTCTCTCTCTCTCTCTCTCTCGATTATATACTGAAAATTACATAGCCAAGAAACACTTATGTAGCTAACGCGCCTTATAACTCGTTATGCATCCCACGTCGCAAAGTTCGTGTGCGCGAGATGTGTTGCGACAATTACTGTTACAGGCGACTTTGAGACTCGGGGTTTCCGTTGTGAGAAACAAGAACGGACGTCAACCACCCTTTGCAGTCTGGATATGATTTATGTACATGATCTCACATGCAAGCGACGCATTCAAGAAACGAAAAATATATCCTCTACACGTAACAGTTGTCGTCTCAAATTTATTTCAAAGTGTTATTAGAAAATCTCGTTTTAAAGGTCGAGGGGCAGCCAGCTAGGTTTTCGTGATTCTCGTGAGCTCCGCTCAACGGTATCTTGATTTGCCAATCGTGACCAAACGCGATTATTTCTTTTCTTCGCCTCTCTTCGATAAGTACTTTCCCGACGCGAGTCATGTGTACGTGTGTGTGTATATGTGTGTGTGTGTGTGTGTGTGTGTGTGTGTGTGTGCATCGTTTATTCTGAGTAGAGCGAGGTAAACCTAATTCGCGGCGATGACAGGTAACAATCTTTGCTGCGACGATGATTACTCCGATGTGTCGCGTTTTAATATTTAATTCCGCCGGCCTATCCAGGTGACTCGAATTTATGAGAGTGCCGCGTTCCTGCATTATTTATGAGGGAAAAAAATTGAGTCGAATGGGCGAACGTGGCGGCAATATTGAATCCGGACGCCCGAGCTGCGGAGTAATCGCGGTAACGCGAGGGAGAAAACTGGCCAGACCAATTTTTTTAAGTTCTCGAGATGTGTAGTAAAGATTGTAAAGACGAAACGTGAACGACGCGTTGCGCATCGACTTCGAGCTATCTGCGTTAAAGATCGCCGAAACGCGCGGCGCAAATACAGAAATGTTTGCACGGACGTTTGTATTCGTGTGCCCTTCGTACCATTTTTTCATCATCTATTGCCAGATAAACGCTTAATTTGTTTGAAGCTTTGTTTATCGCGCGCTGAAATACGCAAACCTCGAAGCTGTGGCAAACCGTTGTATTCGAGAATATCGTGGCGCTTTTTCCCTCTCAAACTTAATGCCTCATCGCGAACTGCATTTAAACGAAATCTAGGCGTTCAGCTTTGCTTTAAAACCACAGTACGTCGCAGCTTACTGGTTACATCCGATCCTAAAGCGATTACAATAAAACTAAAAGTCGGCTCTATGTGCGGCAAAATTGGCTGGAGTTTTCTTTAAGGCGTAATCCTCAGGGAGACGCTAATCACAGCGAAGTTAATAATAGTTGAATTTCACGTGTGCGGCTCTATCAGCATCGGATTATTATTATCATCACACTTTTAAACTATTGTGTTTTTACGCAAAAATATTTTATCTCGTAAATTTGACGTTTAATGTTTTACATTTCTGCTTCTCGGTATTCATCATTAATTCTAACAATTAGATTAAAAGTCTAATTTATATCTCGAGTTTAACTCTACACGAAAAGGTGGTATTCCTTTGATCCGTTGAACCTTTGACTATGTTATCCTGTGAAACTATCTGCTGAATATTTGTAAAAGTAAAAATATGTAGTTTGTGCAATTTAACCATCAAAAGTACTATGTAAACCACAATTTTTAATTAACTTGAATAATAAGGACATGTTGCTATGAAAAATTATTTATTGTTTGAGTATATACAAAGTTAGTAATTTTAAGAAGTTTCTTAATCTTATAAAGATTCTATTTTATATTTGAATTGTCTTTATTGTTAAGTAATTATCTAAGAAAAAATTGTTTACAATTCAACATTGTTGATTTTAACTTTCAATTTATAAAATTAACAACAAATGAGCAAATGTACTTTTGATCAATAACAGATATTATACCTTGAGAAAGGTAAACTGAAGATAAAAGTCAATGTAAAATTTTCAAAAAATATAATACCCACACACTTCATTGCGTACATTTTTTTGCAAATTTAGATAACATTCTTTTAGACTTAATATAAAATAGAAACAGCTTGAAAGAGTTGTCATGACAAGAGCTAAGAAATAAAGACAGGGAATAATCTGAGCATTTATTTGTACTCTAGTTTAAAATTGTACTTTCTCAAAATTGTGCTCGGTTAAATCTCATCTGCATTGACGATGAGCTAAACTGTCGTCAGACTTAAAGTTATCTTAAACCGAGATTTTAATTATGCAGAAATGAAGTTAATTGTGCTTATCGGTGTGCTTTATTCTAATTACAGGTATCCAGTAACGAATACTTCAGCGTCAGTTTCGAGGTGAGCGACGATATCGCGACTGCATTTGACCGAGAGGAATTTCTGCCGGCTACGCGGGGAACTTACCTGGTGTGAGTAAAGCATTATCGTATTTAAAATATTTCGTCCACGTCGTCGCCGGGAGTGATAGATTTTCGCGCCTGTCGCGAATGGCAATGCAGCGATATTTACAAACGTGCAGAGCAAAACCGCAATACTCGCGTCCCGGGACCTATCATCGTGAATATCCTGCACCACTGCATTACATCATGTGGCTTGTAGAGGATTTGTTGGCACAGTTTTTGCAATTTCGGCATTCGATTTATTTTGAACAACTAATTATTATGATTAAACTATATTAATGTGATAAAGAGAATTTTCTCTACCTTTTCTTTAAATTAATGATAGGTATATGACTTTGATTTACTTTTTCAAGCTGAAGAACATTAATACGAAATTTGGAAATTTCGGAAATTTATTTGCCTCTTAAATTAAAATTTTCCCTTTCTTTATTGTAATACCTTTTAATTTAAACAAAATTTTAGGAATAGTACTTATGTAAAAAAGATATTTTGCAAAAAAAAAATAACTTTAATTATTTTTTTCGTCATAAATACATAAATGGAACGCAGTGCCAACTTGCTTCTTGTGCGAACAAACTTTTCTATGAAACTGCTCGCCGTTGGGGTAAGGACGCGAAAAATGCGCACCGTCCGCGCTCGCGACATCATTGTTATCTCACGGCGGTCGGTCGATTCTCCAGGCGGATCACTTTCAGAATACTCGTCCCGACATCGACATCTTTCATTCCCCGTCTCGTCGTCGCAAGATTAAAATTCACCCCTAATACTTCTCGAAAATCCTCGTGTGCCGTCTACGCGATCGATAAATTCGTAATCATCACTTCTCCACTATTTCTCCATAAAATTTTCACGAGAATGTAATTTCAGCTTTGCAGGGCATCTGCTGAAATTACGGTTGGCGAAACGATAGCGTTATTCGTCAATTATACAGTGAACTTAAAATTTATTTCCATCATACGTGATATACGATTCTCATCGCAACGTGGCGTTTTTTTCTACGAGAGAAAATATTTTTCCGGGACGTAAATTTCCGAAATCACCAATTTCGCCTGCATGTAACTAACAGCGTTTTTTCCCCCATTAATTTGTATACTGTAGAAATATGCTTGGAATATATCGCGTAATGCCTGTCGTTAAGGAACATTCCATTAAGTCGAGTACCATCGTCATGTATCCGACGTTGTTCAACGCCGACCGGAGATATGCCGACCGACCGCGTTACATCCAATCCTCTTTAGATTCATTCGCGAAAAAGACGGCGGTGACTCCCCTCTCTTTCATCGATCTCCGGGACGATCCGACGATCCATTAAGGAAAAAAGGGCAGGAGAAGGGAAGGGGAAGGGTCTATAACTTCTATTTTTGAGATCGTCAGGAGGTCAGCCCTTATTTCCTACGGTCGTCCGCTCTACAGGGTGTACTGATTTATCACCAGTATCGACGCGGGAGAGCAAATTAGGGGTGGAAATAAATACAAGGTTTCTGCTAAAGTGTCTAAAAATTTAGCTAGATCTGAAAATAAGTTTGTCGTATTATCAAAATAATTATATAAAACGTTCAAGCATGATGAGCGACACTGTAAAGGGTTTTGACATTGTAGCCATCAGCTTGAGCGTCTTACATAATGATTGTGATGATTTAAATTATTTTTAAACACAGATCTATTCAGCTAAATTCTTAGGCACTACTTTAGCAAAACCTTTCTTTTCGTGTAGATTAAATTCGTCGCTGCATTCGTGGCGTGGTGCATTATAACAAAACCGCAACGGGACAGGGGAAATAAATCGCACCACGCACCGGAAGCGCCTCGCCTCATAATCAAGAGCGAGTCTCATTTATCTTGACAATTTATCCAACCGGAGATCTCTCGCCCCGTTTGTTTTAGTCAGTGCATCAGATACATGGGACTCCATAGTTCACTCGCGAGGAGTTTCTCGCGAACGAGAAAGAAGAGACGCAATCTTAATATGATTGAGAAAAGTTTTCCGAATAAAGGAAAGATGTTCTAATGTGCAATGCGTGCACGCCGATTACGCAGCAAGCCATCCTGCAGTTTTTTTTTTTTGCCTTGCGCACTCTACGAACTTTTCCGCGATTTTTCGAGAGTGAGTAATGAATTAGCGGGTGAAATTTACCGACGGAAAATTTCCGACGGGAGATGAACGAGATGCACTTTAAAAACGTCGCTGTTTTAGAAACGACACTGCCCTGAACTTTTGAAAAGCCCGGCTCATTCAAGCCCGACCAACGTTTAATGTTCAGCAATCAAGTGACTTTAATAGTTGAGGCGGTTATTAGGAGAGGCGAATATTTATAGAAAAACTTTTGGAAGCTTTAGATTGATAACGAGCGCAGACGTCTCCTGTCAAGAAAATTGAAACGTGACTTTTTTTTCAATCTCTTTTAGTTCTTTTGGCTTTCATTATGTGCCAGACTCGTAAACATCATCGCCGCTAGTCGTATCTTCGATCAAGCTCGCCCGATTGCCGTACCCTCGATTAATATAGGGGAGACTTACCCAATACCGATGTTAATATCCCTTTACCGCCGATAGATAATAGTTGCTTACTTGTATAAACAAGCTAGTCTTCTTGAAACAATATACACTAATAGTACACGGAAAAAATGGTTCAAAAATTGAACTAAATATAAATCTAAAAATCTTTTATTAGATCATAAAAATAATTATGTAGTGTTCTTAAGCTGATTGCTGATAAGCTAAAAATTTTTTGTAATATTACTCATATTTGAGCCTACATAATTATTTTGATAGTACAACAAAATTATTTTCAGATCTGTACCTAGCTAAATTTTTAAATATTGAGTAAGTGCAAAAGTTTTGATGGGTTTTCAATAAATGGATTTTCAACAGATGTGATCAACATTTTTTTAAGTGCCGAAAGACGGTCAATTTGTCAATGTTTAATTTATTAGCAATCTGTCGATATTTGTGGGTTGATATCTATTAAATTGCGTATTGTTATCATCTTCAATATCAGAAGATTATCCAGAATGTAATTTGTCTTTGAAATTGAAATCATATCGTTTAAATTTATTGAGCCATGTTCCATCCTGGTTAAAATTGTCAAATCATTCTCTCCGAATACATCAAACAATTTTTCGAATTTTTATTCTCCAAAATTAATATATCATTATTACATGTATATGAGGTCTTCCCTCGCTCATTTACACTTTTATTTAAAAACACTATAACTTACACGATTTAGTCAATTTCTTTTCTAAATTTCTAGAGTTGTCTTTTTAGTGATATATAATCTACGAGTATTAACATGTCTATCAATAGTGTAATAAAAATAAACGTTGGTTACAAGATCTATTAAAAATCCATCAAAATACTTTTGTACTTATCTAATACTTCAGCAAAACCATTCTTGCTGTATAGTACATTACTAATACCCATTTTCGATTTCTAATTTTAAGAAAACCTCAACTGTCCAATATTGAGAGCCTTCCCCTACTCTTCCAGCGCGACCAGTAACTTAAAAAATAAACACGTATCACGAGAAGACAATACCAGATAGTAACCCATTGCTGTGGCGCGAAAGCGCCTTACGCTTTCAACCGGATTACTCTTAATTGCCAAGCATTGTTGGGCGGTGAGCCGGGAATTGCACAAAGCCCGTGCGCATTCCGTCTTTGTCGCATCTCTCTCTCCTTTCCTCCTCCCCTTTCGAGAAAAAATTTTCATTCCACAAGCCTCGGGATCGCAACCACACGACACGCGGTTTGCATAAAAAGCACCGTTCTCTATCAACGCGAGATCTTTCTTGTCTCGGATCGCGCGGATCGTTCTTGCGTCACTCGTAATGACCTCGCGAAGCTACCGCTTGCATTACAATTAAATACCGCGTCTTCCGCGAGAGTCCACAGGGAGAGAAAAAGAATTCAATTTTCTTGGTTGCAAAAGATTCTATTTGGCACTCTTTCAATACGTAATATGTTCCAGAATTAAAAAAAAAAAAAGAGAGCATCGATACACAATACACAAATCAATTCTCTTCGTCGCTCACTCGAATTTCTTTTCTATTTGCTCCTCTCAGTCTGAATTTTTTCTAATTATATTTAGATGCCTGAATCGAATATGCGCATTAATTATTTATGTGCATTAATTAATTACTTGATGTATAAGAAAATCGCAAGCGACGGGTGTGGTGTATTGACAAGACTTGGAACGCTCTCCCTTTCCCTCTCTTTTCTTTCCCTTCCTTCTTCGTATCCGTAATATCTCGAGCCGGCAATCGAACATCGGAGAATGTATATTAAGGGCGAATATCGTCACTTACTCTGAAATGACATACCGCCATTTAGAATGTTGACGTACGCATATATGTATGTATGCACACCCACACACGTGTACATCCAGTTTGGGTGGCTGTCGCATCAGCCAGTGATTTATAGCAATTTAATGCGGCCGAATATGTTCGATAAACATGAACGGGGCGCGAAGAAAGAACAGTTCGGTTCGAGCGACTGTAAAAGGAGAAAATATTGGAGAATAAAGGACGAAAACGATTCTGTGCATTGCAAAGATTGCATTTTCTTCTCTCTCGTACGGAGATTAAAGCTCGATGGACATTACGCAGTAATACGAACAAGCGCGCTCGAAATAATTATTGATAGCTTTCGATCGTTATTTGCTTTTCGATGAAAAGCTGTCAAACATTTCGCCAACATTATAATTAATGTGGTGAAATTATTTATGCAACATTGTAAATCTATGATTTTAATCATGACTACATATATGACGTATCTTGTTTATTAAAATTATTGTTACTATTATTATTCTTATTATTTATGTTTTTGAAAAATCTTGAGCTGATTCTTTAACTTTCCAAATCTATAAGAGATAATAAAGTTACGTTGATATTAATTACACCTGACATGTGGAAGGCTTAGAGGACATCCGTAAGCTCTATTTATTCACATTGCTTTGACGTCATAAAATTCGGTGCGATCCAAATTAATATTGCGTTTTAGTCGAAAAAAGTACTCTACTATTTCAAAAGGCGAAATGCTTGAAAGTTTAAAAAAACGATATTCGCGAGTACAAGTGCCACTCTATCCGAACTGAAACGAAAGCTGCAAAGCGTGTAGAACGCAAAATGAAAAAAAAAAAAAATTACGCCGGGTGGAAATCGGGCCACCAAACGCGGTGACGATTCGACTTTTAAGTACTTTGAACAAGCCACGTGCGCCGCTTTCGATTTCATGACATTGCGTCATCGGTTTACTTCCCTTGCATCGACACACGCTGCGACTTGCTCCGAATTTTTAGTTCCGCGAATTTTTAGCTCGACCCTGACGCGACCGCAACATACGTCAGCTTTTTATTCGATA
This sequence comes from Solenopsis fugax, assembly GCA_003595255.1. NCBI lineage: Eukaryota > Metazoa > Arthropoda > Insecta > Hymenoptera > Formicidae > Solenopsis > Solenopsis fugax. Next base: position 35,998 of record QKQZ01054939.1, on the reverse strand, counting down.
TCTTGATATTGATGAAATCCACTACTTAAGCGATTTTCGATTAACTGAAGTTTCATGTTCGAAACACACACACGAAAACAACATACGAACAGAATTTGCCTCTTATCTATATAAAATTATCTAGGTAATGAAGAAATGACTTTATCTTTCCTTTATCCTAAAAGATTTTTGTTTTAAATTATCAAAGTTATTCTTAGATATTTAGATAATTGTAAGAGCTGCTCAAGAAGAAAGCTTTTGTTTTGATACATGTTACAATTAACGTTAAGGAATGAAGGAAACGATGTAAAATGTACGAAAGGAAGACTGAATAATTATTTGAGGGAGGAGCGAGGTTTGTGTAATATGCGGATGAATAATTGATTTCTTATTCTTCTCCTCTCCGAATTCTGACGGAATTTCTGCTGTGTCACTGTCTGCTTTATGCCTTCTTCGAGGAGGACCCTTTTGTTCCACCTTACGCCATTATTTCATTAGGCACTCCTCTTCCTTTTGGAATAAGCTGCCGGAAAAAACCGAGTGATATCCAGGAAATGAGGAGGTAAACTTTAGGCAATCGAAGAGAGCGACCGGTAATGTAAAATTACGTTGTCGTGTCTTTCCTTCAACTCGCTTTAAAAAATAGGATAACGATCCCAATTATGAGTCAAATTTACAATATTAAATGTTTTACAGATATACATATTAATACAATTACGGAAAATTGTCCCATAATTGAAATTTATACATAAACATCTTTAAATATTTTTCTAAAATATTTAACACAATTATCACGATCCGTTTATTGAATATATAATAATTTTTATTTGAAATTATAATACTGTTTACAACACACATGCACACACATTTATATTAATAACTTTTTTAAACGTTTAATCATTAAATTTACACGAATTAATAAAAATCACTTTAACCTTAAAGACCTATATAATTGGAACTGTCAGCTTACATTACGAAGTATATTTTTTTATTCATTAACATGCATAGAATGTTCGCAATATTTAACAACAAATTAGGTACATCATATTGTCAATTATGATTATTAATATCGACATTAACTTCGTTAGAATCATCAAATGCATTAAAAATAATTCGGATACAATAAATTCCAGCAATAAATTGCGCACTCATAAACTTTCATCTCACTATTGTTTATTTGATGTGCCATTATGCAGACAATAATTAAAGTGAATCAATCCAGTTATGTCGACAGCTTGCTGAAATTTTTTTTAAATTTTTTCACATTGTTGCTCGTTGATTATATAATTTCTAGTTGTTTCACGAATTAACGTATTTACAGACTTCATGACAAAAATAATGCAATTTTGGGTGATTTATATCATCCTGAAGGAGCACGTGGCAATAATTTCGTATAATTTAACGAAGTTCTCATGGTCGTGGTGTGGTGTGAATGGAAAACAAGGGCAGCAAGTTTTATCCCTTAAGACGAGGGTGCGCTTAATAATTTCTGATTCCTCGACTTGGCAACAACTTAGTCGCTTTCTCTGGTTACCTAACTCTGTCCGTGGGAAAGCATTGGGGTTGATGTTGTGTATCGCATCAAAACCAGGTTTATCATTTTCACGATTTGTTAATACTTTGTCTTTGGTTTAATCTTTCCGGAAGGTATATTACGCTTCAATGTTTTATAAAACAGCTTGCGAAAAGGAATCGCTTAAAGAAAAATAATAATTTGAAAACTAAAAGAATCGATTTTTTTCTTGAAATGTCTCGAATGTGTAAGTCAAACTTTATTCAATCCAAATTTTATTAAATCCGATAAAAATTAATAAAGTTACAAAAATGTTACGGGATTTCTGGCACGTTAACATATATATGCTGTTATGATGACCATTGCAAAGTACTTTACATAAAGAAATGTTTTAACATAGATAAAAGTATATTATATTTAATAACGAAAACCTTCTTTTATTTATTTTTAATTTACTTTTTTCTTTAAAAATTCTTGAAAAAATAGATATTTTTAGCTTTTTTAAACTACTATCTCTCTTTAGCATACGACGGCGTATTGTTTATCAAGGCAAAGGCAAATGCCTTCGGGGAATTGATACTTCGCTTAATATGAAAGCACGATATGGAACATCATTGAGAGGAACAATAAATGCGGAAGTCGCATTGAGTATTCCGCTGAAACAGGTCGATCAAGAACTCTCAACTATCAGATCAAACTCGCAATACACAAAATGACTATCGACTAAGTGCTTCGAAAGTAGCAGCAGTTATTGTACGAAACTGGGATAAAAGTGCATCTGAAAATTATATATGCAGGATATATTAAAATAAAGAAGTCATTAATTTCAATTGAGGTAAAGAATGGAATTTACTTGTACTTATTTTAAACGATATCTTTCTAACGCAAAGAAATAGTGAAAATGTTATTTTTGCAATTGAAAATCTGCAAAATAAGACACTCACATGAATAATTAAATCTCGAATATTTAAAAATGACTGTGGATAATAGGAGACGGACAATGATTTTGCTTGAAGAGAAAGTATGGCATTATTTTAACATCGCACATTAAAAAGAAAGATTATAATTTTTCTACATATATCTGATTAAACAATTTCTTAAGCCCTTTTTTAATCGAATAATATCGTATAATTAATTACGTACGTCTTGAAATTTTTTTTAGTCAAATTTACAAATTCTACATAATGTATAGAGACAATTCCTGTCGTTAAAAATTAGAGCGCGATATTTTGCGGCCAAATTTATTTTCGGAAGACCATATTACATATCGCTTCGCTCGAAGTTGAAATACTCTTAAACAGTGCGGGATATTCCTTTGCGGATTTCGCGCAGAGTCTTTTTAAGGGATATTCCTTTAATCGTCGTAATCCGACTGAAAAGCGCCTCAAATTAAATTATCTGTACTTTTATTCTCAAAAGTTCAGAGATTATGCGGACGGACAGATCGTAGCGGGAAGTAAAATTCGCATTACTCGACGAGAATTAAAATTCGTATTTCTCGACGAGAGCTTCGCGATATCGCGGCCGCTTATAAATTATCTTACAATCGCTGCGGTGGCGATTTAAACGGAGAGCCAATTTTTCAAAAGATGTTCGTACAATTTTCCATTTTTAATTAATTCACCGCGATAACGCTGACGTTAATTTTTTTTATGTCACGTCTGCGATACGCAGATCGATTGCCGTTACACAGTGAGGTATCCGGCATTAAAACTCGACGTTTTATTACGGGAATATCGCGAGGTATTTCCGCCGAATCGTCGGCGAAAGATACGAAAATGCTTTTGCGCTTGATTTGCTGCATTATGTGTTGCAGAGATGTGCTGAGTCCGGCTTGCGAGCGCCGCGGCGTCGATTTATCGCGCGTCGAAGTCCTAGACAGTTCCTCGACGCCGTTATCGCTGCTGACAACGGACGCCGCCACCCTCGGTGGAAAACATCTGCGAGTAATCGGTAAGATTGCATTATGTATTCCATAAGTAAGATAAATAGCCCAATTAGTGATAGTGTCTCCAAATATACTGAAAATTCAATCTTTTTTGAATATGTAAATTATTACATTATTATATTTAATTTTTTAATTCTTAAGGAGTCTGCTTATTGTTATAATATTTCATCAAAAGTTAAAACTTCTATCTTGTAAAAAAATCCATAAAAAAGGATTTCCAGTATTTAAGATACTGTCAATAATTGGGCCATTGACTAGGAATGTACAAACTATTCGAATACGAATCAAATTAAATCAAATGGGATACTGGGCGAACGATAATTATTATCGCGTCCGGATTGTTTAATTTTCGCACGTCCCTTCGAAAGGCATCGCTCGATACTTGGTTTCGAATACCATAATCAATTAATTATTAATGGTGCGTCGGAACGCCCCGGCTCATTTGCGGCTATGCGAGTATCGAGCATAATTAATTATTCTACGCCGAACGAGATAATCTGGCTAATTCCCGCGGTCGATTAATCTACAATATCGCATAGACATAGCGCCTGGACGAAGTTGAGCGACATAAATCGCGAGTGGATCATACGTGTCGAAGAAAATCTGCATTTTCGACGGGAAGAGTATAGACAGCTGTCGTAAATCGTCGAGGTACGTGTCAAATAATGGAGTCCGTGATATTTATATCACAAAACGGATCCTAGATTTAACTTTCTCGGAGTTGTCTCTCTTCGTTGACGATATTTTAGGGAAGTACTTAGCTTCCCTCAGGATTCCGTTGGATTTCTTTTCACTGCATTTTTATTTAATTCGATCCTTTGTAAATTTTTCGAAGAGTGCATTTTCTAGGATATTCTCTGCGACGTGTTAGAACTCTGCGAATTTTCCTCGTACACTTTTTTTAAATGCTGAAAAATACAGAGCACGATACTACTCGGCTGAGTTTACCTAATTAGGTTGTATAATCGGCTCGTTCACAAAGTTAATCGATTAAACGGGCGAAATAATTCAGTGCCTCTAAATTTGTTAAATTATTACGGATCACGCACAGACCATTCCCTCGCTTTGCCTGATTAATTTATTAATTGTTTTCCGGCGACTTGAGGCAACGAAGATATTCGTGGTGATGACAGGCGAGTATTTCAAAGAATCGTTAATAAATAATGAAGAACGGAGTACTTAAATTCACTTCCTTTAAAAAACGGTCAGACGAATAATGAAAACTTGAGTAGGATAAGTGGGGATACTGACAAAAAAATTCTTTTTTCTCGTACGTGTATTTTTTCAAATACTATACGAAACTTTTTTTCTATACAAATATTGCATAATTCTGCAATTCAATTTTTTACAGATAATAATAAAAATGTATTCCAAGCAAATTCTTATTGCACGGATTGCAATTATGGATACGTATTATGGAACTATTCGAAATGGATTTCGATCAGAATTATTTCATTTTTTTTTTAGAAAACACAATAGAAATCTAGGAAATAATTGAATCCGATTGGAATCCATTCCTGAAAATTCCATAATACGTGCCTGATTGAAGATTTCGCCTCATATTATCGCGAACAATTGAAAAGTTTTCTACAATACCAAACTAGTCCAAAAAATTAAATTTTCAACAAAAAATAAACTCATCCTCAAACCGTTCATTGTATAAATATGGCAATTTTTTTCCAAAAATATAACAGATATTAAAACGAAATTGCAGGTTTTGATTAATATTTTGAGGACCAAAGGAAACAAATAATCATCTTGGACTTGTCTTGCGGAAATTTTATATTTAATTTTATATTTATCCATGACGCCCATATTTTTATTAAAATGGACTTGTTTGGTTTTCAACCTAATTAGGTAAACTTAGCCGAGTAGTATCATGCTCTGTATTTTTCAGCATTTAAAAAAAGTGTACGAGGGAAATTCGCAGAGTTCTAACACGTCGCAGAGAATATCCTAGAAAGTGCACTCTTCGAAAAATTTACAAAGGATCGATTTACATAAAATGCAGTGAAACTCTTCAATTGAATTCTATTCGACATATTCAAGAACACGTTGATCGTTACAATTATCCCTGTTACAACTTAACTATCATCTTTGTTAACTGCATTTGGTTCTTTCGTAACAGTGTTAACTTAACCCCTTCGTGTACTATCGCGCGTTAGATGCAGCAGTTCCGCAAAAAGAGGAATAAAAAGAGAAAAGGTAGAGGAAAAGATGTGCCGGAGCTTCGCTGGGAGTTTAAACACATTTATATCCGTTCGAACGTACGTGCGAATAAACCGCGAACATAGAGTCGGGCTGCTTCATGCCGGCTCTATACTTCCACCCTCATCCCTCTGTGTCCCTAGGATATTTGAAATGTAATACAACTGTGTGTGTGTATGCAACAATGCATCGTAATGCAATAATTTATCGAGGCAATAAATTTTATTGTTATATTTTTCGAGCGATATAGAATTTTCGCATGGAGCAAGGAAGAGAGAGAAAGAGAGGGAGGGAGGGAAGAATAGCAAAATGTGTTCACGAACGACGTCTGCATAATCCTATCGAGGCGAAAAAGGGCAAGAAGAAGCAATAGAAGGGCTAAACGCGACTCGGCGCTTTCACGGAAAATTTTCTCAGTTACTTAACGTCGCTATTTCGTTTCCATCGTGATTTCCCTGGTGAATTTGACGCTGAGAGAAGCGCGCGCGCATACATACACATACATACACACATTGCAGGGGAAAAGGGGAAGGTCACAGATTTCGCCGAGTGATTTCGAGAGAGCAGAGCACGGATCGTGCGCTGCCACCCGATGAAAGCCTCCACATAGAATGGATACGAATAACATGTACAATGCCTTTCGCTGAAATAGCATTGTACTTGCTACACGATTATATATGTCGCACGGGGGTTTAAAACGTCGGTGTTCATATCTTCAACAAGCATCTCACAAAGTCTTAAGAGAATGTTTGAGACTACACAATACCAGTTAAAAGTTATCAAAAATTAAAGATGTATTACACGTGCAATCCTTGCAAAGTAAATTGAAATTGAAAATGTTAATATTTATACTTTAAACAAATTATATGCATGTAAAAGTTGTGTGAATAATATTTTATATTAACACATTTTTTATAACTTATTTACTTTATTTGTTATTAAAAATTAAATTATTTTTCAAAGTAGTGACAAAATCTTAATTTTTTACAAGTACTTTAAATATCCAAGGTAATTTATGCATTTTAGGGCATGTAATATAAATTTATTAAAAAAATAAGTTTTAATAAACTTTCTTTTCTAAAACTAATATTTATCTATATAGAAGCAATGATGATGAAGGCATGATTCATTGCGACGAGTTCGCTATGAGTACGTTGTGTAAACCCATCAACGTAGATTAGTTCTACTAAAGGCATGCTCTTTCTTAGATAAACAAATGTTATTGAGAATGTATGTAGCGGAATATTTATCGGCACTTCAACGGAGCTAAACAATCTCGGAAACTTCTACTCTATTTATTAAACAATGCGTCACATGTTTGCTATGAGTAAGTGCTTTAATCGATATACGTAGACCTTAGCTATACAAGTTATTGAAATGGAAGGAAGGAAATCACATAAAACGTTTGTTCTGTAAAGATAACACACAAAACTATTTCAATCTCAATAATAAGTATTGATTTTAGGAAGTTTAACCCTCCGTCGACAACATGTAATTTTGCATCTTCCGTCAGCAATCTGGGTGTTCGCCCAGGGGCAGTGCAATTTTTTATACATATTGTTCCAAACTGTATAAAAATCTGAAAAAAATGCTTGTCTACTTGTGAAAGTTATAACGAGTTTTTACCATCATAGAAGTCGGATTGTATTTTACCTATTTTTTACTGATCTAAATTGTAATAAGAAAAAAAAACGTGATTCATAACTTTTATATGAGTAAATTAAAAAAAATCTTATTAGGCTGTAATACTTGAAGATATATACGTGGAGAAAAAAATTAATCTAATGATGTTGACTCTAAAAGTTGAACTATTTGAACAATTTGCAAGTGAAGATTTTTTTTAGAAAGAAAATTAAATTTTATTTGAGAAAAAATAATAAAATTATTTTTACTGCAAATTAATTATTAAATTCATTTATTTTTATCCAAATTTGTGTAAAAATAAGGTATATATGATATATTATTTAAAAAAATTTATATATTTATTATAATCAGTGAAAAAAATTAAGTAAAACATCAAAAAATCTATTTTTTAAGCAAAATCTTTATATTGAAGTTAGCGTCGAAAAATACAAAAAATCGAAATAATTTACAGGAAATACGCAGTTTGAATCGCTGAGGGAGTAAACTCATCTTCTAACTGTCATTATAAAATAGCCAGATATTGGTGTCCTTATACATACATAATCTCACTACTTCTAAGTTTTTTTAGGGGAAAATACCGAATCTTCCGTTATTTACTCCAGTTACCTTGAAATTCACAATTAAAAAATCGACTGTTCTCTCAAAAATCCATATTGCTGATGGAAATATCCGAAAAATTTGCAATTTTTTTTCTAGAACGTATATAATAATGATATTTTTAAGAATATTGTGAGCTTTCAAAAATAACAGCTTAAAAACTCATAAGTTCGACACGTATATTCTATATTGACAAGAATCGAATTTTGAACCGAAATATATATGCATATAAATGCAGACGAGCGTAATTCTAGCGCGACGACGCGACGATACGCAATGACCGTGTCGGAAAAATGTTCAATTTCCTCGCCGTCGGGCTCGGGTAAAACGTAATCAGGATACGCTTACCCGCGATCGACAGATCGCCAATAATATTCTTTACAGCTGAAAGTCGCCGGGCGTACGGTTTCTTTTGTAACCGTACGTCGCCAGGACGATCTGCAACAGAGTATTGCAATATTATTCAAGAGCGAGAAGCGAGCCACATGTCGTCATGTGGCGCAAAATTAATGAGGTGAAACGAGAAAGGGAAATATGTTTCCCAGGAGAAAAGAAAGGATACACACGAATGTAACAACTGCTTCGTGAAATTGTCACGCGACGAATCGTTGCTGCATTATTTATCGCTGTCATTCTGTGAAGGTGTGTAAAAAATTCGAATGATAAATTATATTCATGTAAATATCGTATTCAGAATGTAGATTCATACATTATCAAAGCGATTTCATGCTGTTAATATACGTTAAATACGTTTAATAACACAGATCCTACGTGGGTAGCATATTCTTCGATCGCTCCATAATCAGTAGTAGTGATTGACAATAAGTCAGACAGCTGTTACTTGTTCTGAATATAAAGTCTACTTTAAAGGATCTATAATTTACCTCAGATCTCAGAACAGAATTTTATTTCTAATTTTATACGTCGTTTATTTTTTGTATATGTATATTTTAATTATTAATATACACATATAAAAAATATGTAACATAAATTTATTAATAAAATTCAGTCTTAAATCTTATTAGTAATATTATTCAACTTGCTTCATATTAGTTTTATAATTTATTTATATAATTTATATCTATAATTCGGTGATTCTATAATTTAATAGAGATTTTCGACCGATATGTGAAAACATAATATAAATCGAAATGTCTAATCGGTCATAGCTAGATCTTAGTACTGATGTTTACAGTGTGATTTTTTAATTTGTATTTAGACTAAAATAATATTTATAAAATTTGATATATAGGTATAATTAAAATTATATATACTATAATTGTGTTAAGTCTTCACAAATATTTTTTGTATTATACAGACTTAACATTAAAAATAAAAGTTTATCCTAAATATATATAACTTATATTAGAATCGCCGAATTATAGATATAAATTGCTCATATACAGAAATTACGTAACTTATATACTAAAGCGAGTTAAATAATGCTTTAATAAGATTTAAAAAATAGCCGTAAAGATAACATTATGCCGTGCTCACGTAAAAATGAGGATATCAATATCACAACAAGCGAGTAAGGCAAAAACATTTTTAACAAAATATGGTGTTATGACAAGTTTATTAACTCCATAAAGAATTACCGAGACGTGGTAATCCCAAGTCGGAAATATGAGAGGACTTACCACTTCTCTCAGAAAATGAGGCGTACGAAGAAGAAGACTTTTGCGTATGAACGGACGAGATCACATCGGAATTGCGGTAAATACTTTCGCACAGCGCTAGGAGATAACCACGTTTTTTCGTTCAATCAGGTCGAATGAAGAGTTGTCGCGGCGCGATGAAATTAAATCGAAACCTGCAGTAAGTTTCGCGTGTCCGAGGAACTGCGACAGGAACATCCGATCGCCGTCGAGCTCCAGATGTTGGTGCGACGGACGTTCCGGAGGCAATATAGGGACGTGCACAACTCCGGATGATTAAAATTCGAAACTAACTAAATCCGTAACAAGGCGATTGCAGACGTTACATGTAACAGACCGCAATTAAAGCGCTGTATCTACATTACACCGCAAACGCGTACGCGAGAGTTATGTTCTAAAATTACTTTCTGCATAACTAAATTTCCAGCTTAAGCGTATGATTTTATTTGTAATAATCTGCTCGTATGAAAAATAAACGCGCAAAATGTACAGGAAAATGATAATTCTACGTGATAAAATAACTCAGAGCTTCCATATAAATACGAATAAGCTTCAGAAATGAGTTTCCTATATGACTTCATTATTTTTAATTGTACGAGTACATGTTCCTTCCTTTACATTTTTATTTTCACGAAACGATGATGAGATTTTAATATGGACAATGGACAAATGTAAGTAATCCAGTTATTTCCGGATAATGGCGGAGTTAATGCTGACATGCGACCCTTGTAATACGTTTGATCCTTTGAGCCTTTTGCGCGCGGAAAAGGCAGTTCTGACGCGGGCGTGAGCAGCGGACGATCGCCGTGGGAATGCTCTCAAAATGTAAAATTGGGCCGCCCCAGGCATGTGCGATTTAAACGCTTTCCCGCGATTTTCTCACGCATTACAGAAATGTTACGCGCGCCGATAACAAAGCCGGTTCGATCCGCGAATCACGCGACTTGCAGCCCTTTAAATATAGAGGGAATTTATTCAATGCACGCTAAAAATAACAGTATGTAGCTTCAACAAGGATTGATTTCTTCTCGCATATTTTATGATCGCGATATATTTGCAGAGTATTTTGCTAAATTAAAATTTTGTTTAATCATGAAATTATTATAAAATGCATTATAAATTTTCAGCATTAATTTACGATCACAAAATCAAACAAGTCCAAAAAGTTAACTCGTAAAGGAAACAAAAAGTTTCTCATCCTTAAACTGTTCATACTGTGTAAATATGGCGTATAAATTTTTCTCAGGACGGTTAATAGTATAAGAATAAAGTTGTAAATTTTGATTAATATTTTGAAGATCTGTGTTTAAAAAAAAAATCAAGAAACTTCTGGACTTGATTGATCCTTACGAAAATTTTATATTTACTACCTATTTATATTTCCCATTTTTTAATTTGATTCTCTGTCAGAACAAAATTGTTCATGTAACACTACTAATGAAGAATGATTTAGCATTATAAATCAGAATTTGAAAAAAAAGTAACTGCTCGGATTTTACAAAATTTCAATTACGACGAAATGTCTGGCTGATTACAAAAAAGTACTAGGTACGTACAGAAATTTGTAATAACCGCAACTCTCGCTTTCTCGTTTCAGTGAAGGACGAAAAATTGAATTCTCGAACGCCGAGCCAAAGAGGAAGTCAGAACGTGCTGTTACGGAAAGCCAGTGGGGTAAGTAGCTCACTTCCGCCCAAGTAATACTACAAATTGAATTTTACGACAGCAAAATTAAATTAAATAGAGCGTCTCCCACAAATAAATCTTCAATTAACTTTATTCGCGTTGGGATCTCGCGGGATTAAGGAAGAATTTAACTCGCAGAGCATCGTGGATATTGCGATGTCACATTAACGATGTCATATTAGAGTGAAAAGACGAATGATACACGTGTTGGGACGCTTTGCAAAGGGATATCGACGTGTATTGGCCTCGACGTATCATCATTCGTCAAGTGCGAACATCTTTGTGACCCGCCCCGACGTTTCCTTTCGATGGCTCTCTCACGAGATGAAGCGAGCGTTTTAGCATCTCGCGAACAATAAAGCTTGTAGTCCCTTTGCGAGCCTTGACCCGCTCAGGCAGGGCGGCAACAATAAAGCCGGGCTGACAAAGACAAATCGCAAAACGATTCGCCGAGCGCAAACAAAGCGTGGTGCATCGAACAAGGCGCGACGGCACATCAACGTTGTCGATACCGTAAAAACAAGACTTTTCCGCGAGAAATTGGTGGCCTGGGAATTTTTACAAAGACTCATATACATCAAACTTACGAAACATAATCAAATATAATTTAAATTTAACTTTAATTTACATGTAATTATTTATATTAGCCACATATATTTCAGTACATAAATAGGATGCTACACAATTGAAAAATTTCTCTTAAATTTAACATATATCGCATGCCTCTCAAACGGTCCACTCTTCAAATCTTTATATTAATTTAATAAGATGATTAATTATATGAAAAATTAACACAAAAAATGTAACACTTTGGCACAATATATGTGGAAACATACTTTTTTAGTACTTTTAGTAAAATTTATAATTGACATGTACATTATATTTATTTATCTTACAATTAGAACTTACGTTTCAAAACTACATTTATTTTTATGTTATTTGTTCATTTACTCATAAATTGCATTATTTTAACATTAAGAAATCTAAATATTAAGTCAATTTAAAATTAATATTCGAATATGTTAAAAATTCAACACAAAAATTTTAACAAAGATTGGTTTTAACATAAATACAAAGGCCCATCGCTAAAAGTGAGTTTAGAATGTGCCAAAATGTTTTCTACTGTACGTACAGTAATACATGCATGCAATCGAATTTTCTTTATTTCTACACATGATCGACAATATAAATTGTTAGATTTCTAATCGATATATTGCTAATTTTTCGATAAAATTTTGCTGTATAATTACACATTCCCAGATATTGTCCCAACATATTATTGTTCCGGCTGCGTCCGATTCCTAGTGTCGCGGTCACCATTGTCTTCGCCGAACGCTCCGCTATTGTCCGAGCAACAATTACGCGGACGCTCCAGCTTGATTCGCACTACTGCAACGTGAATGCAGCTGCGCCTCGTCCGGATACGACTGGATTAAATCCGCTTGGTCAGCAATGTAATCCGTCGCGTGCTCGCGCCGATTCAACGCGGCACCGTCCAGACACAAATACAGCCGACGAATTTCAATTCTCGACAAGTGCCCAGAGACGCAGTCGGCTGCGGACGTCAGTAGAACAAACGCGTATTTGATCCGGCACATCTTCGACCGTTCATTTCCCGACGCGGCGACGACGCGCTTTTCACCATGTGCGATTACACGTACGATTGAATTTAGATTTTGTCGTAATTGCGATTTTCTTTAAATTAAATCAAGAAATCGTGTGTACATATATGCATTTGTGTTTATACGTGTGTACGTGTGTATGTGTGAGAGAGAGAAATTTAATTTAATTTAATTTTAATTAAATTCTATAAAATTTTTTTAGAATAATGTGAAAGCGAAGAGCGGTTCTGAAACACTTGATACGTTTTATTTAATTTTATAAAATTTTATCTAACACTCGTTCTCGCGTCTGTGAAAATTTTTATCTTTTCTGTAGCTTAGGCGGTCGATGTCGATCGGTGCGGTTTACGGATCGCCGTTATATTTTTCGGTGTGACGAATGCCGCGAACACATTAAAGACACGGTAGAATGCAATTAAGATCCGCTATCGTCGTTATTACGGTGCACCCCCGTAGATGAAATCTGCCCGCGTTTCGCGTCACGTGAAAACGAGCAGGCGAAGCATCGATTACGCTACATTAACGCGTACACATCGTGACGTTGTATTTACGTCCCGCTGAAAGAGAGAGACTTTTATTGTTGTGCAGTGAATTTACCAGTTAGCGATATCTCGTTAATCTTTACATTATTATGTGTAATACGATTGAAGTCGTTCACATTGCTCATTCAACATTTAGGAGTAAAGAAAGGATGTGAAAATATCCGTTACTTTACAATCACTCTTTAGCACACAAGACTATACCACTGATCAGCAGAGGGTCTAATCCTACCATATTAAAATTAATAATTAGGTTATTCATGTTTATAAAGGTCTAGATTACAAATATTTTATCAATGAAAATGTGATGTGTATAAAAATTTTGTTAAGTGTGGCCTATTTCGTAACGTAAAATTTAGACGTAAAATTTACACATCCATATCAATATTATATATAATTCAATAGCGATGCCATTCTATGGATAAGAGAAAAATGTCTAGTATCTCAAGTAAATGCCTGTGATAGAATTTATAATAAACTGAATAATTATTCTATTAAAAGCGCAGCTTTTTGCGTACCTCGCAGGGAAGAGAAGAGAATAGAGAGTGAATAAGATGCTAAGTGTAAAATTGATTAGCGCGTTGTGTCGGGAAAAGTAACGTGTAAAGCAAGAATATTTCGCATTTCCTCACGTGTAACGCATGCAAGCGTGACGAGAGCGATTTGTCGCGACGTTGACGGTGACGGTGCACAACGCAGGGCTAACGTTAATAAAATGCTAGGAAGGGTTCCCTTAACGGGTCGGACCCGGTGTTGGGCGCGATACATTATTCATGACGGGTACCAACACATCACACACTCGATAGCGGATTACACAGTGCGATAACTCAACGAGTAATTTCTAGAATGTTGCCTTCTCTCTGAGGTGCCTGCAGCTTGATATACGACCGCGGTATAATCACTTGACGAAGCGAGCGAGCTTCCGTTTTGAAAGTCTTAATAATTTGTCCTGATGAATTTGTGACAGGACAGGATGTTTCACCATAAATATACTTAATAAAAACGTTAAAAATATTCAGTAGGGTAGGTAATGCGAAATAAAATATCTTGTACAAGATTCACTGTTTATAATAGCATATTACGTAATAACTACAATAACTTCTAACAATTACCACCTAAATGCAGTGCTTTCTTCAAAAAATAAGCCTCATTCTATATTAGTAGCCCTATTTTATATTATCTGCCTTTTCCCTCCTATATTATAAAGATTATAATAAATGAGAATATAAATCTTTTTAATGCATTTTTTTTTCGTATCGTGTTAAACGCCTTCCGATTCTGGATTCTAGTTAAAGATAAGTTTTTTATTCTCCAATAGAACTATCGGAGTCGTAGCGGTCGTTTCTTCAGCGTTTCTACCGAGGACACGAATGTCGATTCCGAGGTTGGTGCCTGCACAACGCTCTCTTCTAGTCGGAGTTCCGCTGGGACCACAGGACTCAAGGCCAGTAAACAGCGATGGAGCGGGTTCTTCACCAACACCAAAGGTATCAAGATGGACCTGTTAACCGCCCAACTGGACGAATACAATAAGCACGGCGTGCCGAAACTCGCGAACGTTCATTTGCAGTGCGATGTGACGATCAACGAGGAAGGTACGATTCCCACTTTCGCTCTTCGATTTTCCTTTTCTCTTCTTCTCCCATCGAGTGTTCCTTGAAACGAGAGAGAGGCTCGTAAATTCTGAAGATTCCTAATGACCCGGGATCATGTTAACGCAGGCACGCTCTTTTCTGCAAAAACACTTTCGTAGAACGCTTTAAATTCACCTCTTCTATCGTCAGCCCCGGCTCGTTACATGCAAACGGAATCGGCGAAGTTCGAGGATCCCTTTAACGACCGCTCTTGGAGCAGCAGTTACGTTGCTTCTCGCATTTTGCTCCTCCTCCCGTTCCTCAGAGAGACATTCTCGTTCGAGTGCGAAAGCAACGCGATTGTTTGAGCCGAGGGAGATTAATTCTAAGTTACCCCCGGTACAGTAGCCGATAATGTTGTAATTTAAATTACTAATAGCCTCACACGTTCACAGCATCGAAAATCGATGGCGACACGTTCTTATCTTAAACAAAATAGCCTGCTACGCGATTTTTCGCAGGAAGATGCGATTTAAAAGATCTTTCTCTCATTTTCTTTGCGCTCTTTAGAGAAATCCTTTTTTATATTATCTCCGGGGAATAAACTTCATAGTTTGCTGCAGTCACGGGCAACAGTTGCAACGTAAATATTATCGTGATGCTCTTTCAGCTCTCTACAATTTAGAGGGTGACTGGCGCGACATCGTCGAGAATTCGCACATGCTCTCGGAGAAACACACGCAGCAACAAACCGCACTCTGGGAACTGGCGGAGACCGAGGTGGCTTATATTAAAACGTTAAAGGTTGTGACCGATGTAAGTAAGATGCCGACGTTCTTACTGCTTTCGTGAAACCAGAGTCAAGTTGATAAAAGAAGTTCTCCAGCTTAAAAAAGTGGACTTTATGGCCTTTTATTCGTACATATCTTTTAACATTTTGGCATGCCTCCTTAATTTGATTGAGTGGATAAGACCAAGTTTATATGAACAGCAGACTGTTCGATGTATCAAATATCTTAAAAATACGAGAATCGTGGGGGTGATTGTCGAAAAGACAGAACTCTTGATCTTTCCTCAAAGTGATGATCAATCTCTCTGATTACAGCTGTTTATGGCGTGTCTCTGCAATCTACAGGCCTCGAATATCCTGATCGAGGTCGACAGGCTGAAGCTCTTCAACAATATACTCGATATCTACGCCGCCAATCGCTACTTCTGGACCGAGTATCTGCTCGCGATGGTAAACGCGTCGAGATCGAGCGGCCAACCGCTCGATCCCGGCCACCTTCTGCTGGGCTTCGAAACTTTCGAGCAGACGTTCGCGCCTTACACGAGATACTGCGCCGAGCAGAGCAAGTGTCAGCAATATTGCAAGGATCGACTGAACGATAATCAGCTTTTCACAGCGTACCTAGTGGTATGTACACGCTATTAATCCCTCGCTTCCGTTGGCTTGGCTTCGCGAAATCAGCTTGATCTCATCACTGATCTCGGTTAATTGATTCCGGCACTATCGTGCAATTAGTTGATTTTAACCATTAGAAAAGTGGCTAAGCATCTTAAGGGAGTTTGCTCACTTAAAGAGGCAAGAAATAGGCAATTTATGTAAATTTGTTTAAATAAAAAGATCTCCGTAGATGAAATTCTTTAAATTTTTATACATTGATATTTATAAGTAAACGCTAATTTTTTGATACTTTTAACAACAATTGTTCTTATAAGAGATATAAAAAAAAAGTAGAAAAAAAGATAAAATGTATTAGGAATTAGGGATAGCTATATCTCGATCGTCATTACAGTGGTGTGAAACACAGAAGGACTGCAACCGACTGAAACTTATGGATATATTAGTAATGCCGATGCAGAGGCTTACTAGGTATTCGCTCCTGCTCAAGGCCATTTACAAGAACACCGAGAACGAGGAGCAACGCGTGGAATTGATACACATGGTAAACTTTACGCTTCACTTTTTCCCAATTTCTGGGTCAGTATACAAAGGGGAGGGGTACGAGGCGAAAGGGGGTGGCGTGTTCGTGATGAGCTCAGCTTCCTTATAGGTGAAAGCTAAAGTAAACTCTGTAAGTTACACGAGCATAATTCGCTCTTGCTTGAAAATTCTTCGTAAATAGAAATTACGAGGGAAAGAAAGAGAGAACGTACAAAAGAGGAAGTGCAGGGGTGATTGTTCACGTTTGACCGGGTTCGTTTCGCGTTCAGATCAAATCCGTGGACGGCTTCGTAGCATCCGTAAATGCAGCGCTAAGGAGGAACGAGGAAGCTGCTCAGCTGGAGCATGCGGCCTCGCGTCTAGAGTGCTACGATGTCGTGGAAACAAAAGGACTCGACGAGGAAGTAGAGAAACTGATAAGGTTGTACAGCAATCTTGATATTACTACGGCGCCGATGCCCGGCTGCCCAAAGGACAGCTTGAGGACTCTTCTTCGAGAGGGAGACTTAAAGTTAAGAGACGCCTCCACCAGCAAGGTAGATCGATATTGAAATTATACCTTAACTTATTTAGTCGATCGGAAACTGCTTTTATGTCGCAAACTACACGTAAGAATATATGGCCAAATATGTATGATTTTCGATAATAATCTTCGAAATCCTGGAAAAAAATGGTTCATATACGTATAAATATATGTAATTCTTATTATTTTTTCTTTTATTATTATTATTTTCTATATATATGGACATATTTTATATGTAATTTATATTTATATATGATTATGTATGAATTATTTTTTCCAAGAACAGTATTAAAGATAATATTGCTGCACTATTTATACTTATTTTGAAATAATATTTTGAAATAAATTTTGCCAATTCTCCAATCCTATAGCTGAAAAGCAAACAGATCGTTTAACTGAGAAAAACGGTTCATCGAGAGCTAGGTCGTTCAATTATCTCCTTTTAGATGGAGGTGCACGTACTATTGTTGACCGACATGCTGTTGATCTGCAAGCCGTCAACGAAAAAAATGTTGAAGATCATTAGGCAGCCGTACGTCGTCGACCGCATACGGATACATGAGGTCAAGGAGCCGTCCAGTCTGGGATTGGTTTATCTTAACGAGTACGGGACAGTTTCGGCCTCTTTAATCCTTAGCGCCGGTGACCCGAAACTAGCTAAGGTAACTCGACAAACAGTCACCGCGAATTACAACGAGTTTCGCGGGACGACTGATTCACCGTCCCGATTTAGATTCCGTAGTTCGTATCTTCGCCAACGACGGCATTCACTAGTCGCTTAATTAACAGCTAAATCCGTTTTCCATCTCTCTCCAGATCATACACGCGATGTCACAGAATCAATTATATTGCAGCGAAGCGTAGTTCAATTGATAAAAGTGACACGTAATTAACCCCGACATTGGTGAAATCTGATAAGCCTTAATTTAATAGATCTTAATTTGATAAGAGATCCTCGGGGGCGTAAAATCTTCACGCTTACTCAAGCGAAAATTTTGTTTGTTTTAACTAATTAACGACATCGCTTCTTCCAGTCGTGGATGGAATCTTTGAAACAAGCCCAGCAGCAATTTACATTGATGAAAGTCCCGTCTCTCGGTGAACCTGTGATGAATCTGGCGTCTGTCAGCAGACAGCCGAGTACATTGGGCGATGGTGATTTTGAAGTGGAGGAGTATGACAGTACCTTTCCAAGAACCCCGCGTGGCAGTAGCAGAGCCTCGCACGTCAGCAGTCTCGCTCATAGTCACAGGTACGTTCGTCAGCATAGAAAGAAAATTTATTGAAAATAATTTGTTTATATAACTGAAATGAGAGAGTTCTGTCGTCTTCAGTGGTAGCATGGAGATGGAAGGTGCTTCTCCAGGCAGCAGCAGTTTCCTACCAAGCTACAATCCCAGCAGAAACGTCAGCGTAGAGACGAATGAACAACCACGAGCGTCGAGCTCGCTGTCATCAGAGGAAGGCGGCGAGTCTAGTTCCGGGCACAATCATCGATCTATGCACGTGAGGTGAGAGCATACGCGTGATCGATTCAGCGACCTCGCAGTGACCGATGCCCAATAAACTAACAGTAACATAACGTCAATATTATAATTTCACACTCAACAATATAAATGTAATTTAACATGTGTTGTACGTAACAGTTGCATTGTTGAATGTTTACTAGGTGAATGTTAATGTTGTCATTAATACTAATTTGCAAACTCATCAGGCGCTCGTTGATGAGTAAATCACCGACACCAAACACGCTGAGCGTCCAGGTGCCCTATTCGAGTCTGGGTCAATCGCTGCCTAATCTAACGCTGGCCACCTCGCCGCAAACCTCCACCGTGTCGCCGACGCCGCCGAACTCGCTACTGATCGTGCCGCAGATGACCAAGAGCAAGGATACGCTGCTTTCACCAGGACACCGAGGTAGCAATTACCGACGCGGATCTTTCCTCCCTATGTTTGTCGTATTCTCACCGAGGCCGAGGTCTCTCAATGAGGGTCTTCTTACTCACGCGACATAGTCACGCATGTTAGATGCACGCAGATTAGATCATAACGTGAAAATTACTATCACAAGTACAGATCGCCAAGCGCTCCTCTATTTTCAAAAGCATTTAATACCATTTGCTTATTAGAAATAGCGGAATTGTCCATCCAGGACGCAGGCACGAGAGAAACGTAATATCAAGGTTATAACGTAGCTTGTAGTGTAGATTTTATTGTACGTAAAATATCAACACGCACGATAACTCGACAGAACAATTTTAAATGCAAATATTGTGCTCGAGAACTTCAAGCAAATATTAATAAAAATCTATATTTTGTCTTCTTGAGGAAAGAAAATATGAAAAAATTTTGCTCAGTATCCATCCTATATCCACAACTCGAGTCTACTTTACCTCATTCATAAAATTTGCAAGATATTTATTCGTAAACGAAAAAGGTACCATATTTGTTGAGCGTCTATTCATGTACCGATGATGTGCTACCAGGTATCTCCTACCCACCGCCATCGCCGCCGCGAGGTGCTCTCAGACGGGGATTCGCGCTACCGCAATCCCGGAATCCGCCCTTGATGAAAACGAGGCACGTGAATGCATCCCTGACGCAATCGGCGCAGGTGACCATGGGCAGTTCCGACACTGAAGTCATCGAGGAGAGACGGAGAAGATTAGATCCTTCGCAGAGAGTACCATCGACGAGCAGCATCGTCGAGGAANGGGGGGGGGGGAATAAAAATTCATCTAATATATTAGTTTCTGATTTTTTTTCTTCTTGAATCTGATTTTTTTTTAACGTTCATGTAACGATTCGTTATTACTACTTGTAGAAATGACCTGCGAATTGACCTGAAAGAAGAATTTTCCGAACGTTTGGTATGGACCACATCGTCGACATGGATGTACGTGATATGTAAAGGCTCGACGTTATATGTAATGCTCGACGTGGATGTACGTGATATGTAATGCTCAACGAGATGCATTCTTCTCTCTATGTGTGTGAATGCCGCACACATTTCATGCAGGAAATTCGAGGAGCATTGATCTTCGAGGATTGATTGTCTCGTACTCTTTGAAAGCCTACAAAACGAGTCAAACAATACATTACAATCGGTAAGATGTCATTGCGATATTCCAGTTACTTACAGTTATTTATCAGTTACTTTCGGTAACTTGTAACGATAACTAGTTACTTTTTAAGAGAAAAAAAACTGTAGGTGTAATTAATTTTAAAATTAACTTTTCCAATTCTGCGTCGTACCGTAAAATGACATTGAGTAAGAGCAAAAATGTCCATTCGTTGTTTCTGCATTTTTTTCAGATTGGGGCCATTCGAAATCAACGTGTGAAGTTTGTACCACTACCGTATCGCTACTTTTATCTCGTTATCTCCTTGTAACTCGTAGATGTCTCTTTGTAATAATTAAATCAAGTCCGAGTTATCCGCGATTAATATCGCATCGCGACATTGGATTGCCGCGTGTGGTATTAAGCACAGATTTTGACTTGAACTTTTAAGTGACGAACAGAAAGGCCTACTTAGAGTAACTACAATAAGATAGCATAGCGAATAGTAGGGCCGCAGCTAGCGTATAAGACGCCTTTGTAAAGGAGTTCATTTAGGCGCCTTACGGTAGAACAAAATGTTTGAAGGATTGAAAACTGATCTTGAGCTTGGAAACCGAGAATTTGCAAAAGTACAAGTTGGCGTCTTTCCTCTCCTTTTCCCATGTCGGGCATTATGCCCACCAACGACCAAAAAAAAAGAGAAGATCTTGAGTACAATTGCCTTGTTCAGGCTTAATGTATTAATGAGGAATAAGAACATAGGAAGACATTGAAATCTTTAAAAATAACAAGTTTTAAATCGCTGCGTTTATTCTAAAGAAAAATGAATCAATTTGACGCGGTGCGATACGCAATCGAAATGGTGCGATTCGGACATCGAAATTATGAGAATGACCGCTATTTCGTTCGTTCTGTTTATTTGGCTAATATTGACTTTGCATAAACATTTATTTTACTCTCCTTCTATTATTTCATTACGAGAAACAATTCAATAGCTATATTTAACGTGTTGTCAATGTGGTTGAAGATTGTAAAGAATGTGTCGCAAAGCCATTGCGCGATTTCTTGGTGTATTGCATTTTAAAATTGTTACTGAATGATAAAATATTATAATGGCGTAACGATTCATTTAATATCATGTGGCATTGTAGAAGCTTTAATTATAACAGATCTTTCATCTTTAATCGAGAAAAAAATTAAATATTTCACTTTAAACATATACTGTTTAATTCTCTTTTTACATATTTTCAATTATTTTAGAAATTTTTCTTTAACGCTCCCCCCCNNCCCCCCCCCCTGTTTTTCCTATTCAATGTCCTCGCGCGGCAGCTGTGATGGATAATAGAACTTAATTATTTAATAGGTAGGAAATAATAAACACCTCTAGAGATTTTATTTAAAAAAAAGATTGTGAACGTAACGGATGACTAGGTGGAATTTATTTCTACGGGTTGTAAAATAAATGTAAGGAAGAAGCTGAAATACGTTATATTGAATGTCTCTCTCGAGAAGAGATGTATGTCAAGAGATATGCATCACCTAAGAACAATAGCAATGTACAACAATCAATTGTGTTTCAAGCATCAAAATGGGAATAACAGGCGCTTCGTCCTTTCTCTGCTTGATTAATACCCCCTTTACCCTCTATCCGTTTTACCTTCCGTTCAACTATCTCATTACTTCCATGAGAGAAAAGATTCAATATCGTGTGTAGAAGTGTTTGTGTATCGTCAACGTGTCGTCAACGTGTGTTCGTCGAAGATTGTGAAGAGAGACGGATCGTAGACGTTGCGCTGATTTCCTGCCGGAACGCGCTTTGGCGAGCAGAAGAACAAAGGATGCGAAAAAAGAGGAACGCAGATAAGAATGTTTACTTCCAAGCACAAATTCGATTTGACGATGTTTCATTCGAAGATGAAGAGATCAACCTCGTCAAAGGGGGAGGGAGGCAGGTCAATTTCTTCATCTCACTCGGAATAAAATGTCAAATCGTGAACACTCGAAAAAGAAATTTAATTTTAAGATATAAAATGTTTTGTTTCTGTCTTTATTTTTTTAATACTTAAAAATGTTTTAGTTTTAAACGGTGCGATGTTCAAATTTAAAATACTAAAACATTTAAAACTGAAATATTTAACAGCTTTAACATTTTTATCTAATCTAATAGAGATGCGAATCAAAATTTTTTAATACCGAATCGAATTAAATTGAATCGTAGAAACATTAAATTTTTTTTTAATTAATAATATAATTATTGTTTGACTGAATATTAATATATAAATAATAAAAAAATTTTCGATATTGTAAAAAAGTAACATTGGTTATATAAAGTCATTTTAAATATAATTTTGTAACATTAATAATCTATGATTCCCGTTTCAAACTTTTTAAATTCGAAACTTTTGAATAATTCAGATTTGAATCATAAAAATTCAAATCCGAATCGAATCGAATTTTACCTGAATTAATTTGATTCATATTCGAATAGTTCGTACATCTCCAAAATCTAAATGCCATTTTAAACCAAAACATTTTTAAATATTTCAAAAATAAACAAATCATTTAATATCTTAAAATTAAACATTTCTTTTTTGAATGTATTCAGAGTAAATAAGTACTATCTGCCTAGAGATAACATTAGGTACAATAAAAATGCCATATCTGTCTAGAGATAATATTACGTAGAAAAGGAAAATATAGAAAGAGAAAGAGAAATATATAGGGAAAAAAACAGAGCGAAGTGATTTTATATACGAGCTCCTGCTGTTCGATTCCTCTCATTCCCTCGATTCGTATTATTTGGTCTTGTAAACTTGAAGTATTAATTATCTTCTTTCACGAGAATACGAATGTATGTACAATTATATTCGAGATTAAAATATAATACATAATTTATTAACCGCGATTATTAATATTATCACCCACTCTACAATTTTTGCAAAGCTCTTGTCTGAAGCGACACTTGCGTTATCGCGAATCACTAATACTCTGGTCTTCTGTAATTTCAATTTTACAAATTTTAAACTGCAATCATCGTTCGTCGACAAGGCCAGTAGCAATAGATTGAATAAAATGTAAATTTTCTTTCTTTTTGCAGGTATAATTTAATATATTATATTACATTCGATGAAAATATAGGCGCCCTTTGCAATTTAATTTGACTCACACTGACATATAGTCTAGATTTAATTAATTTTTTATGCCCTCGTATTATAGATATTTCTTGTATCAACAACTCTGAAACGTCTTGAAAATATGTTTATCTTCAACAACACATGCACGTAATATCCATCTTTACCAATTATTTCAATCTTACCTGCATAAAATAATTTGTATTAATACTATTGTATATAAAAAGTAATAATACAAATTATTTTGTATTACTATTTATATCCATTATTTAAGCTCATAAAAATATTCCTGTCTCATATATAATTGCAAAAAGATTAACGATTAAGAGATACGACGGAACAATATGATCGCCAATACACGTAAATATGTTGTAACAACGTTTCTTTTAGCATAAATAGACATTTCATATATAATTATTTTACGGGCTCTTCAACATGTATAATAAAACATGGAAACATATAGGCTTATTATGGATATCACAATAAGACACCATTGAAAACTGGTCTGTTATGAAAGTTTGTCGCTTAAAAAATTTGCTGTGTGCATCATAAAATATTAATATTTAAAATATTAGAATAACTGTAAATTGTAAAATTATAATAGTGCCTTATGGACTAAGCGTAGAGATGTTTATATCGAACGATCAAACAGTTAATAATGGCAACATTTTCCAATTTCCTTCCGAATTGGAGACAGGCCGATCGAAATCGATTAATATTTTATAAAAATTCAATGGGTTTCTTAATAGTCTTCAATGGTATCTTATCTCATAACCAAATGCTATAATATATCACATAACTCTGGTATAAAAGCAAACACAACAAAAAGCACAGAGAATAAAGATTCTGCAATCACATGACTGGCCAAACTTTAGGCCAAACCTTATACTTAAAAAAATAGATCGAAATAAAAAATCGTATATATTCTAAATGCTTAGCTTTCCACGTACTTTTCTGCCGAAATTGCATTGTCTCGTTATACCTAAAAAATTTCAACATTCCGTATGAATAATATAATCAGTATAACAATCGCTAACTAGGACACATGTAATAACGTATGTTATTACCGGAAGTGACATGTATCTACTCTGGTGAAAATTTTTCTTAAAATTCTTTACACATATGAATTTTAAAATATTCTGTAATTTTCAAAGAAAACTTATAAAATCTGAAAAGGTTTAAGATATTTTTTCAGAAATCTTTAAAAATTTTAAATATAAAAAATTCTTAAAAATATTAAGAGAATCTTTTCATCAGGGTACTTATGAAGAAAATGATACCTTGACGCGCCTCCATATCATGTCTAATGTTCTGTTACACGGAACGGACACAATCACTAGACTAATATTATACATCGACTTTCGCGCAATTTTACGTTATGCAACGAATACTTCTATGACACAGTTCGATGAAAGTCGCCATTTCATTTAGTGTCAATATAGTCTCAATTACGGGAACAATTTTCTAAGTCCGAGATCCGAAAGAGCAACGACGGTGCGTCTCAACATGTTGCAACTGACGGAACAACGACGAGTGATAGTAGACCATTGATGTTGCCTCCTGTCGTCGCCGCAACGAGACGACGCGACTGAGTGATGATGGGCGCTGCACGATGATGACACGTCCTGAATCGAAGCGGACGACGTGGCCGTTGACAACGGCAGCAAAGTTTGTATGTCTGATGTCAAGCAAGCTCTAGCCGCGTGATCGTGATAACAATTACCAACAAACAGAATCGTTCGTCCTATAAGAATGAGATTCACCCGACACAGTTCCTGGAACGAGAAAGAACTCCGATATCATCGCGGACATTTTTGACCTTTCTCAACATAAAATTACAATAATACCTAACTCAAAATAAAATCTAATGAAATTTTTTTGAAGTTATCGTACTCACTTGAAAACTGCATGGTGTTGGTAAATCCCAGCTGCACGGACGACGATCTGAGGTAGAAATCCGTCAGCAATCATTAGTCATATCTTGACACGTTCTTGCCTCGCTGCGCTCGTCAGCCAGAGCGTCCAGAATATCCAACAAAAGCTCGCGGCTTAATTGTCTTAATGTTGGAAGCCTGGCAACCTGAATAAAAGCAAAATTGCGTTTATACATATATATATATACAAATATTAAGAGTATTAATATTTATATATGTATAGAATCTGAATGTTTCTTATCTTTACCTTGCTAAAGTGATGAACTATTAGTTTCAGGGCATATTTCTTCATGTCGGTAGCCTGCATCCTATCGGCTGCTTCTAAAATCTGTATAACATTCTCGAAAGTAACGTTCATTTCAAGATTCTGTTTGCAGAATGCTTGGAGCCGGTTGTTTCTGAAACCGTAGAACCCCGGCGCGGTGAACAGGTACAGGGAGTCCTCGGGAGGCATCGAGACATCCGCGAAATAAATATACCTCAGCAAAGAGTGGAATGATTCCGATGACGGTATTATTTCGCCAATTTGTATCTGCGTAAAATTATATCCGCTTTGTAATGTTCACTGCACGTGTAAAATATTGCAAATAAAATCTAGCCTTCCGTCATCTAGCAAGAAATCTGTTGAATTACACGAACTTACATTCACCATATTATTTTCAGGCATATAGGATCGAAACATTGCCTCGAAGTAGCTGCATCGCGCCGCGAGGATCGCCTTATGCGCCGGTATCTTCATACCATTCAGTCTCAACGTGATGTCGCAAAATTCCCGACCGACGCTTTTCAAAAACGCTTGCATATCTTGCTCCAGGCTGGTTCCTAGCGAACAAACTCTGCAACGTGAAAAACTATTCCATGGTAGACGTGTACTACGCGTGTGATACCTACCGGTAACAGATTCGTATTCACATTTGGTGAAAGTTCTGGCCTGTGGCATCTGCCGCCGCCTGATTATCTCCACCATCAGTGGCTGATCTAGAGTCTCAAACTCCTGGCTCATCACGATCAGATTATAATTGTTCTCCTTCACGACGAAACTGAGGCAAAACTCCTTTATGAAGTTGAGCTTCAAATGCACAGCGTTACGCAACGCTTCCAGAACATTTGCATGACTTATGGTCGCCTCGAGGTAGTTGATACACAGCTGTTCCAAGCGCTCCATATTGAATTGCACAGCGAGGCGATACACATCCATCATAAGAAGTACAATGCGATTGCTCTGCGGATCCTCGGCCTTGTCATCCGGTCTCTTGGTAGGATCGATACGATCGGTATAAATATAGTTTAGCACCATTTTGAAGGCTTCCGGTACGGCATCTTTTAATCTCACCTGCAACACAATACTCAAATTCATAAAGCTGTTGAGGAATACACAAATGGATTTTTAGTAAATATATTTGATTCAGTTATACAGGTAAATCACTACAGGCATAATTTTTTTTTAAAAGCAACTACATGTTTCTTATACATATATCATATTTTTCTATCTTTCGCGAGTAAATTTAAATTAAGTAGGATCATAATATCGATTTTTAATGTTCTAGCTAAATTATTTACCTCCAGCGGCAATTCATTACTGGGCGCATTAACGCATTGTTGTTCCAAATATTTGTCCCGTTTCTCGCGAGCCTGCCGAATGAGCGCCCGGAGAAATTGCGAACGCGCCGCCACCATTGCTACGTGCGCCGGTATCTTGGTTTCCAAATCACCCACTATAAATTCCACGTCGCAGAAGAGGCTCATGCTCAGTAATCTGCCGAAATCATCGTGCAACGTGCACTTGGGATATGATGAGAACTGGAAGCGGTACATATCAGCGGAGCGTATGTTGTTGTCTACGGTTCCCCCAAAAATGAACATCGCGTCACCGATTACAGCGGCAGCATGGAAAAGTCGACCGGGTGGTACCTGTGTATGCACACGACATATTGTAAAAATGAAAACTACTTGTTACATTCTCTCGTAATATATGTCATTGCGGAAGAATGATCGTCTTTACTAGTGTTCATCTTAACAAATCGTTTACCTGACTGTCTGTGGATGGTAAGATAACGTTCCACGTTTGCGTGTCAAGATCGTAACAATGGACATCATTGGACAGAGCTGCGTCGGCTGCGCCGCCGAAGACGTAAAGGTGACGATCAAAACTGACCATCGTGTGACCGTATCGTCGGGCAGGTGGCGGCGGAGCACCACGTAATATATGTTCCGTCGATATGCGTGTCCATCTAAAAAACATAATTTACAATTAATAGGTGAATCAAATCCGCGGATTATGTATAATACGTCACAATTTCTCTGTGCGCGTTACAATGAAATTTACCGCCTCTGGTTAAAGTGAAACTGGAAAAGACTGTTAGTTGTCCTAGCCCCACTCTGACCACTGAAAACGAACATCGATTCTCGGGCCACCGTAACGGGGAAATTGCAACACGTCGGTGGACGCTCGCCGACCTGAACAACTTCCTCCCACTCTTTGAAATCACCAGGCTAAATGACACAAACATCGAGCGAGTGAAATTAAAATTAATTATTTACGATTTATGTAAACTTATTATCACATACTTATTATATATAGGATAAGGTGGTACAATCTCGAACATGATATAATTCTGAACGAAATAAGATTTTCAAGGTGCAAGTTTAGTAATTATAATTTCATTGTATGATATCAACAATCATTTGCTTATTAGTCTCACTGTGTAAAATACACATCTCTTACCAGTAAGGATATTGTCCACATGTCGTTCAATCTGGCATTACCATCGTAACCCGCAAATATCCATAATTTATTATCATATACAGCAGCACCATGGGCAGACCTAGGCACTGGAGTCCTATAAACATATCGTAGTTTGATAGGTTCGATAAAAAAAATATCAGGAAGTGAAAATAAAATGTTAAACGTCGCATAACAAAATTATTGTAATATAGGTGATACTTGCACTCCATTGAATCTCCACTCTATCCACTGGGCAGTTTGGAAGCGGTACTCAAATAAATCGTTCTTGTTACTGAGATTGGAGTTGGAATGTATGTCGCCAGTGTAACCGCCAAACACGAACATCGACGAACCGTGAACCACGGCAGAGTGGTGATAGCGTGGCGCAGGTGGAATGCCAGTGGCAAACGCCCTGCCCCAGGA
Source organism: Solenopsis fugax (assembly GCA_003595255.1). Lineage (NCBI taxonomy): Eukaryota > Metazoa > Arthropoda > Insecta > Hymenoptera > Formicidae > Solenopsis > Solenopsis fugax. Next base: position 7,284 of record QKQZ01054939.1, on the reverse strand, counting down.
CTTCTCCTTCACATCAAAGCGCAGCAGATCGTTCAGCATTCTCATACCGTTATCGCCACCAAAAACGTAAATGGCATCTTTATATGCCACAATGGTGTGTTTGCTGCGTCTGCAAGACAGAATGAAGGTAATCAATTGGATCACACTGTTGACAACTAGGATCACTGTACCAATCAATAAACAAAAATAACTTAATATAATTAAATTTTCAAGTAAAAAGCATATATTTTAATCAAAGATATATAAAAATTAGAACTAAAAAGTATCAATTAATTTGCAATTTATTATTTTGTTTAGTGGCTAGCGTAGTGATCCTACTGCTTCCACTTTCGAAACATCGAATAAAATTCATCTGAATATAATAAACGTAAGTATAAATTGCATAGAGATATTTCTTAGAATTTAGGATCGACATGCACGTGTAATCTCTAGGAATTGGTAGACAAAGAGGAGCAAACGCAGGTGGACGCCGATCAACCGGCTGTGCCTACCTGGCGCCGACGAACTCATCGCATGCCGGCATGCACTGCCATCGGTGCACCGTCTCGAACGGGCCAAAATCCAGGGTCAGGTACTCGGCAATCGCTGGATTGTCCATTTTCGCGCGGTCACGGACGCGGCGTCTCATTCAACGGCGGGGGATACGGACCTTGCCCACGAAGAAACACCTTAACCTACGATGCTCCTCCGCGTCGACATGTCATCCGCGCGCGCGAAAAAATAGGAACGGCTTCGCCGGCAAATGACTTCGCACCCTTCGCACACACCGAGAAACGTTCTTCACGGTCCAGCACCGTCCGGATCTCAAGCCATTGCACGGAACTCGGCGTGCGAGATCGCTCCGCTTTCTCGAACCATTGCCATGCACACGAACGTCAAAAACATGTGTGCTGTCCGCGCTGTGTACGCGTTGATCAGAATGGAATCAATAACCGCTGTCCATCTCTGTCGCTCCCTCTATCTGTTCCTCTCCCTCTCATGTGCCTCGCTACCGTGACGTAAAAAATACCTCCTCCCTCCCGCAGACTGCGCTACGCTCGCCATCGCGCACGTCGGTATCAATGAAAATTTGCATATAGCTATCGTGAATTATATAGCTATGAGAGATCATTGAGGGATCGAAGTGTAGGTATAAATTACATATGATAACTGGAAAATTTTCTTTAGCAAGAGGTTTTCTTCCTAATTTTTTATATAATTTCTTTTCTGATAACAAAGTGATTCATAATTTACACAGATGTCTACCATAAAATTCAAAAAATTATGATTAAGAGAATGTACCTTCATATGTAATACTATTTTTTGTTACTTAAATTCATCCTGAAGTGATAAAATCAACAATTAAAAAAAACTAGAAAATTGGCCCTTTTTTTATTTTTGTTTCACTATTAAACAATTTTGGTAAGTTTTCTAATTGATAAATCTCATTAAGAGAGAAATAAATTTTCTCTATGAAGTTTTGTTCCATCCTCTTTTATTGATAAATAATAAGACTAAAATGAAAAATGAATCAATTTTTAGGAGTTGATTTTAGTCTTTTAAGATAAATTCGAGCAGAAAAATAAATAATTTATTATATATCAGAATTAATGTATTACCAAAAGTTCATAGTGTTTTAAATTTCCGAGTGGGGACCTTTGCTTTGCTAGTTTACGAATAAAGATTCAAAGTAACAAGATATGTATTAACATTATCTTTTGCAAAAATCATAAAGGACAAGTTGTTTAAAGTAAGCGATGAATCTCAGAGAAGAAAATAAATGAAAGAATATTACAAATTTTGCAACTTTAAATAAATCGTGGATATATTTTGTATACAATGTGCGGAACTACAGAGAATTCTTGCGTGTGGTAAAAGACGTGCAGTAAACATGATTAACAGATGTAAAATTATCTATAGCGTAAAAAATGTTTATTAAAAATTGCTTCCTCTCTCTGTATATATTATATATTTATACGCCTATTTTAGAATTACTTTTTAAACTCGAAGGCTCGAAAAAGAGAAATGGGGAAAATCGGCACGTTAGGCTTAATTATTCTTAATAAAAATTGGGCATTAATTATGAGTTACAAACGGCACTGCGTAATAAAAAATAACTTAGCAACAATGTAAAAGTACGATATAACATTAAATAATAATGCATATTCGTGTGTGTGTTATAAATAGTTGATAACGAAATGAGGGTGCGAATATATAACAATTATCTCTATTTTCCTTCTTTTCCTTTCTTAAGTGATAAATTCAAGAAAACTCTCTAGGAATACCTTTCACACATGTCATTTATATAATCTGTATGTACAATATCTTTCGAAAAACCAAGTTCTCTTGCATCAAAGTATGTGGCAGTGAAGCACTCAAAGCTATTATGTGTTGCACAAATATTTAAACAAAAAATCTCTTTCGTCGACAGGTTACGCTAGTACACATATACATATACTTTTTTTCGGGAGAGTGGAAGAGAGATACGTCATTTTTTCGTAGCTACGTATCACAATCGCTTCAACTAGGAACTCTTGGTGTAGTACATGGAAATTCCAAGCTTGATCGTCATCAATGAATATATTAGATGAAAGCTGGGACTAAATGAAGCATATGCTACAATTTGTCATGCAATTCAAATACCAAATACAAAAATTTAATTAAAAAATTCAATACAAAAATTCTAATCTTTGACTGATAATACTGCACATGTTAAATGTTTAATATTAAGACAGAAATGTACTTTCCTCTCTTTCAGAAATTGTTTTTAATAATAAATTAAATTGAGAACCTGTTAAGAAAGCTTGTTATAATACACGCAAATCATCATTTCATAATCATTTCACTCTTCCAATACAAGCAAACAAGTAATTGTCATGATCAACAATTCAATATAATTCTCTTTTTTACTAGCCGAATGAATTAAATTATTCAATAGAATAACATAAAAAGTATTTGAAATTTACTAACGTAAAAGCTCACAAAGTCGCGTGTAATCTAATGAGTACGCCACGTCTCACTGTGAAAACAATTTGTACATAATTCAACATACGTGCTATACAGTTCCTTCATAGGAGGAACATAAATTAATTTTTTATACAATTCAACACGATGTCATATGAATAGTGAATTGAGGTGCTATAACGCCAGCCATGGATGATGACGAATGGATTCGCGGCTTCGGTCTCCATAATCGTACGTGACTTCCATGCCGATCGGTATATCCTCCTTCGCTGTAAGTACCAGATGCGGTGTTGAATTGACCTCGACAATCCGCGCAATTAAATTACCGGTCCTTGAATGATTCACCAATCTACCAAGTTTTTCAGTCTCCGCTGTTGCATCAACACTGAAAATCGCATGCGTCGTTAGCACATGGGTGCACTACAGATTTTCTTTTATCTGTCTCTCAATCGAAATTAATATACGTTTCTGCATAAAATATTTTTTGTTGAAATAAGAGAGTTCTTACCAATACTGCTGATTACGATGCTGAAAGTAATACATGTAGCACCCGGTATTTTGATCTTGTGCGTATACCTCCTCGCGCTCTTTTGCCTCTCCCTGGTTGATCAACTCGCCAATATATTCCACTACAAATTCACCTTTTCGAAATTCTCGTGTCGATATGACACCGCGACCTTTACCTGGAAAATTTCTGACCTGCAATAAGAAAGAAATTGTCAGTTTGTTTCAGCGTTTTTGCTTGTAAACTAATATTTCTGGTAGATCTCGATTATACACGGATTTTTACCTCCAAGCCATCCTCCACCTGACAAAGCACCTTATTTTCTAGATCACGTTGCTTCTCCTCTAATACAACTTTCTTACTCTTTCTTACGCTACGACGTACTGGAAAGTAATCGGTAATCGAATGATTTGTCTCAACACGCGGTGGCTTTGACAAACGATGACCGAGGGATGGCTGATTGGAGGACCCTTTCTTACGTCCACGAAGAGCCGGCTGCTTTTTCGCAACTTGCAGCGGGCTAAGTAATGTGATCACAGATTGCTTTTCCTTGGTAGTAATTGTAGCTTTCTCATCTAACTCTTCTGCTGGCATCTTTATTCTATGTGGCGTAGAAGGCGTGTGAATTGGAACAGCTACTGGTGTCTCTAAAAAATCAGTTTCTTTATACATCACAAATTAAATTAAAGAAAGAAAAGCATCTGATTGGCTACAAACAGAATTGCGATTATATACCATCAGTTTTGAATTGTTCTACATAAGAAGTATCCTCCTCCTCCTCCTTCACTGGAACACAAGTTTGTGCATTGTCAAAGAGATAATGGGTAAGCAAACTTTTCCCTTTTGTAACTTCTGCATTTGAATCCTGCAGCACAAACGAAATAACATTACGGTGCATGCAATTACATATATTTTTTAGTTTACTTATTCATGTGGATATTAATAAAGAAACGAATGATTTAAGATACACTGTAAATTTTTAACAAAAGATACTTACTTGATTACAAGAATAAGTTAAGTGAATAATACATGTTTCTAACGTAGGCTGCGTTTCTGAATCAAACTTATTTGTTATTTGTTTGGTAATATCCAATTTACTCTCGTTTTTCACTGGTAAACTCGCATTATTATTTTGTATAGACGAAGGTGAAGTCTTTGTTACATTTTTTGCCATGCCATGTTTCCATCTTCCTGTGCATTAATTATTAATAACATTTAAGTCTCTGACCTTGGTAAAGCACACTATGAAATATATATTAGAAGAAATGCCATTTTTAGATCAAAAATGGATGTTGATGCTTAATATTTTACAACTTTTAAATATATTTTTTCAGTTCTATAATCTTGGTTGAAGTGATATTTTTAACGATAAATTCTCTACAGTGTTTTAAGATACTTGTAGCATTATTATTAAAATTAACACTTAATTTGAGATATTGTTTTTAGTTTCAGTTTATGATCACGTTTAAAGTCCAACAATCCATTTTAATGCACCAGTTTGTAAAACTGGAAAAATTTTAAATTAACATAGAAACATTATTGTGATTTGTTTCAACCGAAAAATAACATTTCTTCTCCTTATTGTGTTATTCACATATATCTTTAATTTCAACTTATTATTATTAAATATACTAATATAATCAATAATACATTATATCAAAAATATAGAGCAACAAATATATATATATATATATATATATATGATGATAAAAAATAATTTTGTGTACTGGATTATCACAAATGATAAATACTGATAAAGCATCGAAAAAAATAAACAATTTTAAGAAACTTGTTTAAGGTTGTTTGGATATTACAAGACATACTAAAGACAAAAAAAAACATGACAATCCAAAAATAAAACGATTATAAAAACTACATAAATATTTTTGAAGTTACGAAATCTCAAGAAATTGGGTAGAACATACAGAAGAGTCTGCAAATCGAAAGTAATCTCATTGCTCCGGTGAAATCGCCTTACATCCTAATTATCGTACTCCATGTTAGTTTAGAGTTCTAACCCGATGCTCTAGCCCAGTTCCGTGTGCCATGTCATGACCGAGGGTCATCATCGTCGGCACGGTGACGTGGTGACGTCATGACGAAAATCCCGGTCGTCGTCTCGCGATATTATCAAATCGCTTGAATTCAATGCGTCGAAACAAACGATAAATGTCGCGCGCCCAAAAGACATGGGAGCGGGGCGGACGGGAGGGTCGCGAGAGACAGAGCGAGTAGGACGGAAGAGAGGGGAAAGTTGGAGCGTCTGTGAGACAGCGTTCAAGATGGAGCAAGGGAAAAAGCAAGATCCACTGAAAACATAACCTGATGCTCGGCGGCCGGTGCGGAATACTCGAGAGCGTCGTCGCGCGACACATCCTTACCTTTCGCGGCGCTGACGGTGCGATTTCCCACGCGATGAGACGACGCACGAGTCGTCCGGTACATGACGAGCCGCGAAGTCGACAACGGCCAAAAGACTGAACCAACCGACAACCGACCGTGACAACAACGCGGCAATGCGATGATGCGCCGCGCTTCGAGTCGTCCTCGACAGCGTCTTGTCTGCGTCGTTTTACGAGCGACGTAACCGTCGCACACGAGACACCCGACCGCGAGCGCGGTTTACGTTCCCCCGCGCGGGCGCGAATCCGATGAGCGATATCACAAACAACCGCAAACAACGCCAAGCGAGCGACACGTCGCGTTCGCGATAACGTTCCGCACAGGATGAACGCGTCATGGCGGTTTCCAACATCCAATGGGAGAACGCTTATCCTGGGGAGTTTCGTAGAGAAACGAAAATATCTCTAGGAATCGGAGTTTCTTATTGGACATCGGACGCGGAGACCGTATACAAAACAAAATTTAAAATGGCATTCGTGGTGTTGAAGCATTCATGACGCCGAGTGCACGATCAATAACGAGAAATTTCATGACTACAAACGCGTAAATGAACATCCGAAACAGAAATTTAATCTGTCGCAAGATTTATACATCGCGCAGAAACGGAGATATTTCTTTCATTTTCTTATTATAAACATATAAAATTATTTCTATTTTTCATCAGAATTGATTAACATAAAAAAAGCAGATTAAATTTATAAGTTGCCAATTGTACAACTTAAAACTGTATTATTATGTTTTCGTTGTTTCTTTTTGTATATTATTTATTTATGTAAAATATAACTTTTAATTGATAATTAAGTAAATTTTTAATTAAAATTTTCATCAAAATTTGGTCCTTAAAATTTATTAAACCTGTCTTTGTTATATTATTCAGAGTTATTGAATGATGAATTTAATAATGAATTTAATTAGATGCACTAGTGCGAATTGATGCACATTAAAGCCATCATACACAAATCGATGTAGGTGTTTAATATAAAATATATGTGGGTATTATATAAAATATATAAATAATTAAATTGCAAAATCTTCAATATATCATATTGAACTATCTGACAAAATATATATTTTATTATTCACGATATTTGCATTTTACTTGTACACTAAATTAAATTGTGCAGCAGTTTTAATGTGCATCAGTGCACACTAGTGCGATCTAATCAAAATTGCTATTAATTATATAAATAACTGGTTATACTATGAATAAATCCTTCAAAAGATTCAAAAGATTATTTTTCAAGAGAATAATTTGTACATTATATCCAATCTAATTATCCTCGTTATTTACTAACAGTCCAAATGCAGTTCAATCACGACGATAAATAATGAAGCGGCGCGTATCGAGTCATCGCAACGGGTGGATGCGGATACGCGGGGGTGGGTGGGATCGCGGGAATGAAATTACCGCCCGAAGGCGGGATAGTTGGCGC